>WTSP01023038.1:0-24415 GCA_025331215.1 Actenoides lindsayi
ATAGAATAGAATAGAATAGAATAGAATAGAATAGAATAGAATAGAATAGAATAGAATAGAATAGAATAGAATAGTTCTGTGTGGAAGAGACCTTCAAGATCACCAAGTCCAACCATTAACGCAACACTGCCAGGTCACCGTGAAACCACATCCCTAAGAGCCACATCTAAATCCCTCCAGAGGTGGTGACTCCACCACTTCCCTGGGCAGCCCGTTCTAATGCTTGACAACACTTTTAAGAATTTTAAGCATTTTAAATTATGCAGTCTGTTTCCTTTACAGGGGACTGTAAAGTATTCTGAAATAGCCATGCCATGAGAAGTAATATTAGGAGTCTTTGTACTTTATTTGTCTTTTGACAAAAAGGGCAGCATTATACAGCATTATACTCTGCAGATATCTAAAATTGATTATAGAGACTTAATTTCACAGACTTTGGAAATAATTTGTAGGACATACAGGCACTGCTTTAGAATACCAATAGTCCCCAAATTAAGATTTTTTTCTGTTTCTCTGCATCACTGCTCACGTTTTGTAGTGATTGCTTGTGAAAGATTCACAAATATCTACATTACCTGAAAATCTGTGATTATGACATTTGCTCTCGTCTTAAACATAAACTCTGATAGTTTTGCTTGGAGAAGATTTCCTGCAGTTAAAGGGTTGAACATAAACTGTAAAAGACTAGATTTGAAGAAAAACTCAAAATATCTAAAATTGAAGAAGGGTTCTGAATCAGAATTCAGAAGCATAAAAGGATTTTAAAAAAATAAAAGTAAAGAAAAAATAGAAGCTAATTAAATATTCTTAATATTAAACATTCAATTATATCTTATTTATTCCAGCACATGAATCTAAATCTTTTATTTCATTACATTATTAAATAAAAGCTATACACCATAAGTCAGAAACTTTTTTTTAAAAAGGCATCATTTGACATATCAATTTTTTTCAAGATAGTACAAAACTTCATTTTGAAGATTGAATTTTTTTTCCCTATCCCTTTTTTTGCTCTGCTTCTTCTTTTGGTATAACATCAAATACCATCTCCATGCTAACAACTGATAGTTCTGTCTCTCCTCTTTTAATCTTCATATGTCCTATCCAAATTATTTTATTTTCTTATTCTCCTGTTGTTTCCTTGCTGTTGCTTTCTTTACAGTCTTCTTAGCATGGCTAAATTTGAGCTTTTCTCTCTTCCTTTAAATTTTTGCATACTTATTTTTGTATTTAGCATTGATTCTTCTGTGAGCATCACAACAATCCTGCCTGTCAGTCAAGCATGTCCATAACCAGGGCTGATTCTGACCTCTTTTGTCATCTATGCATAATACTGGAGACTCTTCCTCTAAAATTCAGCATTCCTTTCCACCTATACAATCAGTCTCTGTATCACCTGCAGCATCAGTGAATGCAACTATACTTGTCTTTGCTGCATATCATCTTGCATCACACAGTACTAGCCAGTGCTACCTTTCAAGAATTTTAGTAAAAATTTCAAGAAGCAAAATCTAACAGAGTTATTACTGGTACTTACTAAGTGACTGACACACACTGCCTGCAATATTGCTTTACTTTTATCAATAAAAAGCAATACCTAAAGCTTTCTTGCTCTTAATTTATCTTTATTTTGCTGATTGAATACAAAAATATCAAGTAAGTAACTTAAAAATAGGTAGAAATCTGTAATAACACGCTATAACTTATTATCCAAACTTACGACTTTTTCTAATATATTAATTGCTATAAGAACAACATACAATAAATAATGCATTCGTGTTGTATCTGAAGAGATTATGAAGTTTAAGACAAAAATGTAAAAAGAGAGCAAGCAAAAATTAGTATATTATAATTTTCATATAAAATTAAGGTAAGATAGATGGAAGCTTTCTTCCAAAAGCAAAAGTAACCAAAGAAAAAACTAAGACTCAGATAACTAGGAAAAGACAACTGAAAGACATTACTTCAAGTTGTGCTGTTTTTACACTTGTTACAAAAAAGTGAAGTGCTGGGAAATGGGTAGTGCTGCATATTTTTAGCTTTTAATACTCATTTGCTCTTCCTTCATTCTTCTCTCTGTATTGTGTGCATACACATTTTAAAAGCATATAGATACAGAGGCATCATATATTGGATTGGTGCATAATCGGAGGTTAACAAGCTGCATGTAACAGAAAATTATTTAGAATAATTTCCTTATGTAAGTTATTTATAATGTTTGGTGGTCATAATTATGATTTTTAGTAGTATCTGAGAATTCTTCCATGAGTTTTCTCATTTTCATTGAGATAATTACTAGGGACAGAAAAGATTATTTTCAAGTTATTTATCTGAACATCTATACAAATAGAGAGACAGATTTTAGTCACAACAAATGCTTGCAATTACCACTCCAGCTGTGCAGCTCTGTTCCAGCTTAAGGGAAATCAGGACTGCATCAAGTCCATTGATCTGTGCTTGAAGTTCTGCAAAGACAGTAATATTTTATGCAAAGCTATAACCTCTTAGGTCTGAAGTTTTGTACCTAAGTACTGTCTTTTTTTTTATCCATGTAAAATGGCTATCTCTTGATCTCAATGAAATAGCTACTTCTGAAATTGCAAATGTAAAATGTATTGGGAGAGGACTATCAGTCATTTCTCTCTGAAATATCCCACTTTAAGTTAGGCAACATTCGAACTAAAACAGCATCCTTTGTTAGGCAAAACTGTAAAACAAGTCGGATTCCTTGTGATGGTACACCCCAAAATTTTGTACCAGTGATAAAAAAAAGTTTTGCACTTTGAATGCCATACATCCTCATGCCTCCACACAAGACGGGCAATACACCCTGCAATTTCAAGATGCAAACCCAGCACGTTGGTACCTTCTTAAACTATTTCAGGCATTTTGACCTGTGTGAAAAATCACTCACATTTTTTAGTGTTTGTTCTGCAAATCAGATATAGAACCAGAAATAAAGTGTATCAGTGGTGTGCTTTTTTCTGCTCATGGATTTGTCTGTTCTTTGTTTTGAAAACAGAGGAGATCGTATCTGTACTGCATATATTCAGTCAAATCTTGTCATGCACTCTCTAGTTCATTCTGTTCCCAACCCCAGCATTTCAAGTTTTTGATTGTTTCTGCTGTAGGAGGATTTATAATAGAAGGAATGAAATTTTTATTCAAGTCACAGAATTTTATTGCTTTTATCTAGAGATCTACTGTAAGAACTCAGAGTGTCTTTTAAGAGACTGAAATGTGAAGTGAAAATGTTTGATTTTTGTTACATATTTATGTGACCTGATTATCCAGAACCCTTTGTGTATTTATTAGCACAACTGAAAGTCTTTCCTTCCAGGTTCATGTTTCTCCATGTGTAGCAGCTGTAAACCACAAGTGAAGTTTCTAATGTTAGACAAGGTGTAGCCATTAGTTCCGCTAAAAAGCTCTAACCACCAGTGCTCATTGATTTCTAGTTTCATATATCTTTAATGAGGAGATTAAATACTTGTTTAGGAAGCAGAGCCTGGCTTAAGTGGTGTTTGCTCATATAGCATGTACAGTCAAAGACCTCCCTAATATTTCCCTTTGGTAATAGAAGTGAAAAAACCTTTATTGCCTCAAATATAAACCATTTAGCTGGTTCTGCAGCAGCATGAGATGTTTTATTATGGAAAAAATCATTAGAGATGAAATGCTGCAGAAAAAAAAGCCCCTTCTAATTGATAATATACTTTTTTTCCTGCTCTCTTAATTCTTTAAGAACACTAGGGAGTATGTTAAATTCCCATTTCAACTAAATAAAATAAAATCAGAAAAAAAAAAAAAGAATAAAAAGAAGAAAGACATCTCAGCTAAGCTTCATTTTCTGATCATGCATTAAGGAGAACAAAGGTTCTGTACTAGGAGAATGAAATTTAATGCAGTTGAATAAAGGTGGGGATTCATCACGTAGTTCTCACTTAGAACTTTATGTGACAAGAAGAATAAGAAAAAGTGCGACAGATGCTGCAGTAGCAATTACTTCTGAAATGAGTGTCAGGTGACAAGACTAGGGAAAAGTTTAGAATCTCCCTCATGGAAAAAACAATGAAAACATTCAGAATCTGCTAAGGATGCACGGAAAAAAAAGCAGTAGTGCTGTCCTCATGATTGATTTTCCTCACTAAATACATGTAAAATTGCTTGGCTCAGGATATGAGAAAGCTTCAGCAGGACGGCAATCAGATAGATGTAGACATATTTTCTGACAGTGGGACTGTAAATCTGATGTTGGAGAACAAGTAGGTTTTGGGGGTATGTGTTTCCCTCCCTGGTTCAATTGGCTTCCCATAACTGCAATTATGAAGCAACAGAATTAAGTGTATAATGGAAAAAAGGTATTGATTAAGACAGGTAGTCTAGAGAGCTTTACAGAAGCCCTGGGCTTTCAAAAGTATCTTGCTACCCAAGCAGATTTCAGGAAATCACCTGCTAATGGATGTCAGTCTACTCTTTCTTCCACGATGGGATGAAATTACTGAATTCACAACTATGTAAAAATTGTCAATTGGTCCCAATATTATGTGCCTGTTTGGGGGCTGAATTGGATCATATACAACTTCTGAGACATAGCACAAGAATCACACTTCTTTGCATTTAAAATACATGAAGCCAGAAAATATTGACTGTGATGTAATTGAAAATGCCATTTCCTAGGGTTTGTTCTATTTTTAATTCATAGAGCTCCCACTCAGGCTGCTGAAAATGAGAGACATGAATAGGGAGGAACATTTAGAACGCATATTCAGTCACTTGAAACTCAGATTGCTAGGGTATCTCAGAATGCCTTTTCCACTAACAAAAACAATATTTAATAACTTCTTTTCCTAGGGCTGATAATGAACAAAAGGATTTTGTTTTAAAGTACAAAGTTTAAAGTTACTTTATTCCAGAAAGCACTTCCTTGAAGTATATTTTGAGGCTTTTTAGTTTGTGTAAAAGGATTCAAAAGGAAATAAAATATCAAGGACAAAGAAGAGTCAAATGAAAGTACAACATGCTTATGCTGTTAGAGAAAAACAAGGTCATTCTGTGTGCGCAGTGCTCGTGGTTTCTCACCTAAAACGCCCATATAACTTCATAATGTTCAAAAACTGTAATTTAGAAAAAGGAATAAGTGTGAATCATTATTTAAGTGAAGCATGTCAGCTCAAGGAAGGAATAAGCTTTTCACATTTAAACATGGAACCTTTCTCGGAATTCAAAAAAAGCTATTTATTCTAACAACTGACTTTTTGTCAATAAATTTTATTTTACAAAGAATTCCATAAAAGAAAATCCCAGAAAGATAACTGAAACAAGAAAAGACCAGAATCTTAACATTCCTTTTGTCAGTATCATTTGCCCCATATCACAGCAATTTTCAAGTAGAATCAAGAGGTAGAAAATTGATAGGGAAGGGGATGAATCTTGGAAATCAGCATGCCACTAAATTGATACCATGTAAACACCATATAGTATTGGAAAACCACTGCTGGGGGTAAATGAAATGAATTCACTGGGGCATCTAATCCTATTTCTGGAACACTTAAAGTGTTTAAATGCACTGGAAAGCAAACAAACTTCAAAGTGATCATTATACCCCTGACACTAGTACTTGTGTGGCTGAAATCTTTATGAGATTAACCCCCTACAGGGAAAGGAGTTGAACACGGTCAAAACCACTTTGAAACTGTCAGGAGGATACCAGTCTGAAAGCTCAATGTTAGTCAGAAACGCAGTTAAGTGCTGAATATTAAAGGCAGTTCAATATCTCACGTGGAACTCACTAACATGCCTACAACAAGAGTCAAGGACACAAAGTAAGTCACCTCTATGTCCACATTCTGTTCCTTACTAATTTCGTAAAATGTTACCAATTTCTTGCTAAGAAAGAAAGATGGGTGACCTAATCCCAGTTCAGACTAAACACATACATGAGTTATCTCCAGTACAATTCAACACTCTTTCTGTAATGAAAAAGCTCAAAAACATACAGCCACCTTAGTTGAGAAGAAATCACTAAAACATTTTAAAATATTTCACAACACTAGAATTGCAATTTTAACAACTTTTCCACTAAAGACATAATTAAATTTAAATATTGAGTGGGTGGATGGTATGTTTGTATCATCTATATGTATGTGCAAACATACTCTAAAAAAATCTACCAAGGTTGTGAATAAAAGATTTGTTTCCACCTTGCAAAGCAACCACAAACTAGTTTATTTTATACTGCAAATCATGCCTCACACATTTTTTCCATCTTTTTAATGATCTGTGCTGTCAGACATGTCCCTTCTCTTTTGAAGAGAGTGCACTTTTTTTTCTTTTCAGCCCGAAATCTTATCAATATTTGCCACTCCAGCAAAAAGTTTTACACAAATGAACTGGTGTAATGGAACATTAGCCTATAATTAGAGTTTGTCACCCAACAGTCACACTGGTGGAGATCTACCATTGATTTTTCAATAAATACAGCAAATGGCAAAAAACATAGCATACATTCCTCAGCAGTAAATATCTTGGTGACCAATTTTCTTTTCTGCTGTTTTCTGTTCCTCTGTCTTCTGGCAATACTTAATACAATGTGGTTTCTTTAAATATAACTTCTGCAATGTGACAACCAGTTGGGAGCTGTACAGGAAGAGGATAATTACCAAGCTATTCTTATTGTAGGGATGTTTTGTACTTTCATTCATTGGCAAGGCAAAAAATAACAGCTTGTCAGTGATGTGAACTGAATGTGAAAACAGAAAAACAATATTAAGTATTTTAAAAAGGTAAAGTAATTGTGTATAAGGAGTGCAAATTTCTAACTCCGATATAGCAGATTTATATTTTTGAAAAGAAAACGTGCATGTCTTTTTAAACGTTTGAGTCTATCCTCACTGATAGGCTGCAGAAATGGCTATATATGTGATTTCTTATTTCCTTTTGTACTGACTGCTGGGAGTTTGGGGTCCTTATCCAAAGCTCATTGAATCAATGAAAGATTCATGGCTCAGTTACCTCACTAAGTTGCAGATGTTGCTGCAGGCAGTCCCCAGTCCAGCCCCCATTGCTTGGCTCCGTAGGGTGTCTGACTGCCTCTGGCCTTTTAGTGTCTCTTGCAGCCTTGAAGAGTTCAGGAGGCCCAAAAAGTTTCTACCCTCCCTGAAACCCACACTATCAATGGAAAATCTAAGTTCCACAGGATGCCTCTGGCCCTGATTATTTTCAAGGTATAAATATTTGTGCAAATAAAGTGCATGGTGTAGCCATACTAAAACTATTTTAAAGCGAGAAGTCCATTCCTGCAGCTTCTATTTTATATATATTTATATACATGCATAACCACCTGTGTACCACGCTACTGCTTGAACATACTAATCTATAGATACTCAGCAATCATAGAATTGAACCTTAGTTGAAGGTCTTCTAAACTGGACAGAAAAGCAATTCTTTTAAGCCATATAATTCTGTAATTAGTGTGTATTATTAAAGGTCCCAGTGTATGCTATGGTGTAATGCTTCTTGCTGTACAAAAATCTTGTTAGGTCATTTCCCTTAACAAGCAACACTTCTTTAAACTACACTTTAAATGCGTAAGAAGTTTCAGTACAAGCATTCATTACACAGGACTTGTTTTTCTATATGAAAAGGAAATATATTCTTTCAACAGGTTTGTTCCTCTACCAAGGTGTTTAAGAGGTGTCCCATGGCATTCGTTTAGCTACAATGCTTCATCATAAAAATACATAAAAACAGAGCCTCTTATTTACAGTGAGACCCTGAAGAGAGAAAACAAAACACAAGGGAAATACCATTAAGAACACTTCTTATCACCATGTCACAAATAAACATTAAGGGTTGGCATCTCCTGGCTGACTTTGAAAATTAGGAAATGATTGATCAGAAGCATTGTATGCTGTTTACAATTTCATTTCCTCAGTATTCCTGGTGTCTTCCAAGTCAGTTGCTCATCTTTTGTTTATAATGATTAATTAACTAGTCAGAGTAATTGACAGCTACAAAAACCTAATTAATGAAATGGAGAGGATATAGTTCTTTCAAAATTTATGTAGCTCTCTTTTCTTAGAGAAACACTGAAATACACAGGATCTTACCTTCTCCTAATCCAGTAGCCTCAGTGAGTATTTCATCTCTTGAATAGATTTGCTCTACATAGTTAACACTATGGCAGTCTACACTAAGCACTGGTTGGCTTACTCTAGCTACAAGCACACTTCCATTCCTTTAAAGTTTGGATTATTCTGTGGTATATCTTGTAATATAACATGTGTAGGTAAATAGAATTTGATACAGATAACCGGTTTTGAAGCAATCCTTGCTGAAGTGGCCATTCCCAAGGGCTTACCTCAAGCTAGAAAGGACAATCTCTCCAGGCTCCCTTTAGCATAAATCAGGAGAGATCATTTCCCTTAGAAGAAAGAGAGTAGGATCTTAAATTTTACATCATCTTCTAGAATAATCTGTCTGTCACCACTGACTGGAGGCTGAGCCTAGGGAGACTAGCAGCAGTATGCCGACTTGGGTCTGTATGCTCACTTTAGCACTTGTGAACATTGCTTCCTTTCTCCTGCCTGTAAAAAAAGTAATTAAAAGTATAGGAAATCCTGTCTTTATGTAAAGTGGCAAACCTACACACAGTTATAGGCTTCACAGGATAAGAACTTGGTGCTGACAGAAAGCTTCACAGTTCAAAATTTAGACTGCACTACTACAATTGTGTGAATGAGGCTGGTATGATAAAAGATATTCTGAGAGCTCTCATATTTAAACTAAAAAAGTTTCCCTGAATAACTTCCACTGAACTTCTCCCAACATTTATTAACTTGTTTCATAATATTTTTCAATCAACAACTCATTACTGAGGCAACACCGCACAGCAAATATTATTACAAAAAACACCCTAAATTTGGTACTGAGGTTTGCATAAATTCATTCCTGAGATACATAACAGTGTATACATTTCCATTTCAAAAACTGGAAAGCAAAAGTATGACAGCAGACTGTAAAAAATAAGGCAGTGGTGAAAAGAAAATATAATAATATATATAATAAATAATATAATAAAATATAAAAATAAAATCTTGTACATCTTCATTCTTCCTCTCCTAAAATAAAAAGATATCTAGGAAAAATAAAAATTAAGGAAACAAACAAGACAATTTCTGTACAATTTTTGTAAGCAACAGAAAATGATGTATAAGAATTCCTTGCCTAGGGGCATCCATCACTATTATACTGGAAAGCACAGTCAAGCCACCAGCCTGTTAAAGAAAACAAAAATGTCAGCTTGTTCCAACTCATTGTTCTATACCTGAATGTAGAAGGAAAGATTTGCTTTAAATATCATGGTTAAAAGTGAAAAATCAGGTCTTGTCAAAATTTGTACCTCAGTAGGCGTCATGCTTCTTCTAGCCCTCTAGCTTATCTGGATAGAGGAGACTTGGAAGCAGACTTCAGTGCTGGACAACCACTGTTCTTGGCATAACACTTGTTAGAAGCTCACTGTATAAACTCAGAAGATTTTAATTGGAAGAATTGTGTTGCAAGACACATTTGTAACACTGGTTACAAATGGAGGGTGACAAATGAAAGCAAGTGCTCCCTATTTCTTCTCTGGCTCTCCAGCATGGTGTTCAAGCGGCATGCTCAAGCACACTTCCAGATAACCTGGTAGCTGTCTTCCAATATTGCCACATTTCACATGTTACACAGGTTGTCTTCTCTGCTGGGCTGTCAAGCTACCTGCAGGTTTAGTGTACATCTTCTAATGTTGCAGCTATTCCCAGAAGGTACATCTAAAGCCAAGGATCCCATGGTAGGAAGACAAGGTATTAATCAGAAAAGCAGTACCTCTGGTCTGATGTTCTGCTTCTGCATAATCTTCTATTAATTCTGTAAAATTACTTTTATAGAATAGCCTGTCCATAGGCACTTCTTTCTCAAAATCTGCCATTATGTAGATTTCATTCTGTGAACTAATTCTGAAATCCTTTCACTGCTACATTATCTACTGTGTATATGAATTATGAATCCCACTAAATTATTGAATTTGACAGTTCCTTGTGAAAATAAGTTTCACAGAGCTTAGGATTTCACTATGTTTAGAAAAAACCATTTTACTAAACATATAACTGTAGGAAACAAAACCTCAGAAGTAGTATTTTTAAGGCTTTTTCAAATCCTCTCATTACTGGCATTAAGTAATATCTAGTTTATCTTCTCCATTCGGTTAATTTCTGTACATCTTTGCTTTTACAGAAGTTTGTTGTAATTTAACAAGTTCTGAAATGTTTCACACTTTTTTATATTTTAGGAGGGATGGCATCCAGACATAGGTATTCAGCATGAAGCTGTGTCACTGATTTATTTAATGGAGTATTTCTGTTATAATTTTTTATCTCTTTTTAAAAATGGTTCTTCACACATTGATTGCTTTTTAAAATTCCACTGCATATAGAATGTTTTCAATCAACTATTATAATGATTACACAGAGAACTCATTGCTAATTCAGAAACTCAGTAAGTGCAGTGCTTGTTACATTTATCAGTATGCTTTACATTTATAACACCGAACATCATGTTCCATCATCTTACCTTTTGAAGCTCTTTCCTAGTGTACTCTACATTTTCTCTTTGTTTTGATTGATCTAAACATTGCATCAAATGACAAATTTCCTGCTTCACTGACTAGTCCTTTCACCTTTTCATCAGTCCTGAGATACAATTTTCACATTTTAGCAAGTTTCAATTGTTTACTAGTACTATTAATACTATATTTTATATATAACAACTCTATTTCTCTGCCCACTCATTGTTCTGGTTAGCTTATCCTGCGGGATTTTAGCATAAGAAATAAAAAATCCCAAATAAACTCCTTTTTAAGCCATTCTCTTTTGAGAATGGGTTAAATTCTTCATGGAATTCTGCTTGTTTGTCCATAATCTAACAGGTCATCCTTGTATTCTAAAATATAGTGTTTACTTTTTTTGTTTAATTTTCCTGGTACCGAAAAAAGGTGTTGATCTGTATTGCCCTGGATGATTCTTTCTTTAGTTACAGAAGGGGAAAAAGCAAAAGATCTGCCTCTGGCAGTGCTCAGTTTAAATCAAAGACTGTATATTTATGCTAGCAGTTCAACCACTCAATTGTAAATAACTCTGGAATTCCTTCATTTCTTCATTACTTTTTTCTTTATCATCAATGTACTAGTTCCAGTACATTCACTTTTGAAAATCTGAATCTCTGACAGGCCCTAAACTTTTTAAAATAGAAAGGATATTCTTAATACACTTAATTCAAAAAGATAATTTAGAATTTTCAATACTTTGATCCCCCTTAAATGGCTCTATTCTTCACTTGGAAGGTCACCAACTATTAGTTTTAGGTTTGATGGATTTTATGGGGGTATTCTTTAGAAAATACACAATCCACAGGGAATATACAAATGACTCTCTAGTTTACGTCTATATTCAAGCCTTTATTTTGATACTTTTATGTTATTGTTATTCTTATGAAGTTTCTGCTTCTAGGGAAAGCATTATTTAAGTTTTTTATGTTAAGAAAGTGAAATAAACAATTAACATAAATATCAGTCTGGGCTTCCAAAAGAAAATTAGTTTGTGTGTTGCAATCCATAAAGTTCAGTATCCTTTTAATCTTCCAACTCCAAAGAATTATATCTTTGCCTAACAAAATAAAGGCTTGTCCTGGCAGGCCAATCTATTTTAGATATGTGTCCTTGCACAAAAAACGACCTATAGGTTTGTGTAGACACAGCATGATTTTCTTTTGCCCAAAGGAATTGCAGAAGCTCAGTTTGTGCTTGTGTTTTTGGGCAAAAGGGAGAAAAGTCAGCGTGAAAACAGTGTGAGTTATGTTCAAAATCATTGCTCACAGCAGGGAAAAAACAATTGCTTTTTTTCTGGTTTCTGGCGACTGGCCATATGTGCAGTCCATAGTACTGTGGTGCAAATCCAAAATTGCACATTCAACATGGCTTCCTTATGTTGTTACTGGTTTCCAAAAACCAGGTCAAATTACAGAAATTACTAGATACTGGAGTCCACTAAACTCTAGCTTGACATTGAAATGCTGCCTATACTATATGACACACTAAAACTTCCATGCAGTTGATATTTTCTTGACAAAGGTCTAGTGTTAGTTTGTAGCATCAAAAAGATTTAGGTGTTCATAAGTATTACTAAGCAGTGTTTAGTTTTTAAAGAGACATCATACAGAAGAATGATGTACAGTGTTTTTACCTCCACATTTTGTTATTCTGGCCTTACATAGGAAGCGGCAATTTTGCATGCTTTGCTTTTCACCTCCACTGTTTACTGCCTAGAGTAAACTAGACAACTCACTCATCATTTTCAGGACAGGTGACAAGGGAGAACAAAGACTGAAACAGGTTTATTAATATTTGTTTGTAGAGAGATGTTATGGGGATTAACTTCTATCTTCCCATTTAAATAGGATTAAAAGGATTAGCTTGAATAATAGAAACATACAGCACATTATAAATACTTATGCTTCATTTAATTAATAGGTCTGGATAGGAACATAAGATACATCAAGTTATTCCAGAATAGCCTGTAATTATATTATTTTTAAATAATAGAAATGAAACTCATGAGTCATTAATAAGGAGATGACTTTGGAAAAAGGCAAACTCATTCAACAAATATAATGTTTTACAAGACACATTTTCTATTTATATGTATAGTTAATAACATCTATTATGCAGTCTTCAGAATACCCTTTTTGATGAGAAAAGTATTTTAAAACAGAGATTAATTACATGGTGTGAGAGTTCTTTTGGCAATATCAAGGGGGAGAAAGTCATTTGTGTTTTAATGAAATGTTTTGAAGGAGAAAAACAACTTAAGTACTCCACAAGTTTCAAGCAGTAGGAAGAGAATGCAGATTAAAGTTTGTTCTTCCTGACATATGTCAGCATAAACATGACTAAAAAAATTGCTATATCTGTGTTGTTATGTAAGGATGATTGCACAATTTTAATCTTCTTTATTCTTTAGGGGTTTTTGCGTGTGTGTGTGTGTGCGTGTGTGTGTTTGTAGTAGAAACAGTAACAGAATCCAGAAAGTGAGCTGGAGAGAGGAAAAGGATAATTTTAAACAATGTCTACAATGCTCATGCATGGATTTTGTTAAATGAAACAAGCATAAGAGGAATTTATGCAACAAGGATGTAAGGTGCATATATCCATCCACCTTTTTTACTTTTTTGTAAAAACATGACATATTCCCACATAAAGTGTGTTGAGAGCAATACCTTCTGTGTCGTTATCTCAACATTAATTATATAGATGCTTTACAGATAAGAGGCTGATGTAGTCAGTATGCTGTTATCTTAATCATCCAAGTGTGGGTTCCCCAGGTAGTAATACTGTGGTTTGACATTTGAAAATAGCATGATGGCTGTAATAAGAAAGGCTATAGGTTATTTCCTATGGTTAGTTTCCACACAGGATTCTATTCTCTCTACTCGTAGAAGAAATAATAGAACTTTACAGACCATCTTGTAGAGCGTTTCTCCTTTCTAGAAATGTGCTCTGCCAGAATATCACTTGGAGATGTTAAACACCTATATGAATGCACTTACTGAAGTAAAACTTGTGACAAGTGTATCTGGTTTAGTAAATCAGGACTTTATTGATTCAAACACACCATCTTTCTTTTAATCTATATTAGCTTTAATGATCATAAGAGATGGTGGAATAAGAGGCCTACTGTGAGTTAAGTGGGAGCAGCAGCAATATAACTTTTTTTACATGGTCCAAGCAATCTGTTTCAGTTTTGCTCTAGCAACACTAGGGAATGGCTAGTCCATTTTCCATAGCCCTCATGTCTTTTGAAATTTCCAAGTTGACAGTATTAGCTCTGAAGAAGCATCCATGGTACAGTGAGCTGTGCAGTAGTAAATGAACCAAGATCATCAGAAGATTTCATGAAACAGCCAGAACAGGTGGAAGTAATTTTCAGTCACTACTGATCTGTGCTGGCTTTGAACCACTGAGCTAAACATAGAAGGGACCTATTTTCTGTAACTGTTTAGCCTTCTTTACCCTCTTTTTTCCTTTTTAAAAAAAATCTTTTTTGCCTGTATTTTTATTATGAAAGCTATCACAGTTCAAAATTTAAAATTGATGACTACGGTTCTCAATGAAAGTAGTTGTAAGAGGCTGCCTTACTTTTTTTTTTTTTTTTTTTTTTTTTTCCCCACCATTACCTCCTTCTCCACTTCTCAGACAGATTACCTTTTCTCTGCTCACCAGATGTTTTTTCCCCTTTCTCTCTGATACCATCCTTGACTGATTTTCATTCTCTTCTGCCCACTCCATTTCCTGAGTTGCTTTAAGGTCTTTTCACTATTGTTTTGTCAACCCCCACTCCTAGATATCTTTGCTTACAGGTTGTGTGAGTGGGTCTCATTTCAGAAAGTGTCTTGGATTGTGTTTGCAGGCTTTGCTAAATAAGGTTGTCTTGGCTGCCCTGCCACGTTACTCATTTCATTATTCAGCAGCTGACCTTTTATCGAGTGTTTTAACACATAAAACAAGTCTTAGCATAAATAAGTAGGTAAACCAACTAAACTATGTACCCAATTTTCATCATTCTCCTTACTTCTGGGTTATTTTGGACTCATTGTTTTGGGTTAGATCTTGAGAGGAATTTATTGTAGAGCAATTTATGCAACCACCTCAGTTTTAATTTTCTTTTTTGAAAGATTTTAAATTATCTAAAACTAAGAATGTCCATTTCAAATTCGTATGATTGGATCACTGAATGTAGTTGAACAAGCCTGTATGCAATAGCTATTGAATGCCAGATGTGTATGCAAATATGTGCTATTAATTTCACTAAGAGTTCATTAGCTGTCCAGTTTTCATTTCAACATGGCACTTGATAAAATGCAATGGAAAATTGCGGGACAGTGTGTGCATGCAGAAACACATGCACACATGGATGCATACACACACGCAGAGTAGCCATTTTGCATTTCCAGAATCTCTCAAATCTCCCTGACATGCATTTTTACATGAAGAACTAAATACCTTTTGAAATTGCTTGGATTTAGGTAGAAGAAACATAGTTTAAAATTGTAAGTAGATGGCATTCCCATCTACTTCAAATATAGGCTGAAAAGTGGAGAGTGGATGGCGGAGAATTCTGTGCTGGAAAAAAGACCTACTATGCTGTTGCCAACTTTGAACCCAGAGGGAATTTCTAGCCCTAAGTCATAAATTCCAGAAAATAGGGGTCTATAATAGAAACACTGACAGAACCTTAACTATAGCATTGCTAAAGGCAACGCTGCAATAAAATGGAATGACCTGTGAGATAAAATGTTTAATCTTTTGAGTGAGATGTGGCCTAATAACTCAGAAGCAGAGATGGGGGATGATTCAGGCTCTTCCTTGCAGCCTCTTATATGCCCTTTATGAAATTCACTGTCACTCTCAGCTGCTTTTTCCTTTCAGGATGAATCTTGTTTCACTCCGTAGCCAAATGGACTAGAAGGGTCATAAAGTACCAATTTATAGCCCCTAACTTTTCAGCAAAAACTATTTTTCAAAATGTAAATTAATGGCAACAGAAGCGGGAAGATCAGGAAAAATACCTTTGCACATGACAAGGATAATAGAAAGAGAGAAATGGGCGGTACCGATGTGGTTTTGATTCTTCCTTCTATTTCTCACTAGTGTCTTTCCGAAAGAGTCAATCAGCTTTTGAACCTTCCTTTATGCCACTGAAAGCAGTTTTGTGAAACTCTTCCTTCTCAAAATCAATGTCTAACTCTTGTTCTTGTGTGTACTTTCATATCACAGGAGGGGTAAATAAACCCCTTTCATACTAAAGGTGGACTCATACAGATTTTCGAACTACATGATTGATATTAATTTTACGTGACATATTTGCCTGTGCTAGCAAGTGAAACTGGGCATAATGACCTAGGAGGTTTCTTTAAATGCTATGTCCCATCAAATAAAGAAAAATGTAATCACTAGGCCCATAGTGATCTCTCTGGTCAAAAATCTCAGATTACTTAGAATTCCACTTATTCAAATAGTGCCCTAAGCCAGGACACAGGAATGCCCATCGTCACTACAGAGGCAGAGCCAGGTTTCTTTCTGCAGATTTTTTATTTTAATTG
Organism: Actenoides lindsayi; assembly: GCA_025331215.1. Taxonomy (NCBI): domain Eukaryota; kingdom Metazoa; phylum Chordata; class Aves; order Coraciiformes; family Alcedinidae; genus Actenoides; species Actenoides lindsayi. The sequence continues at coordinate 16,195 of WTSP01023038.1, forward strand.
TTTTTGCTGTCCTAAAAGCAGAAAAAAAAGACCTGTTCTGTCTTGATTGCTTCTTATTCACTGAATGCTTCTACCTGAAGATTCTGGTTTAAAAGTAAGGTTATATGCAAGCAAATTCTTTGAAAGTCTGTGGGTAATTTTTCAACCTGGTACATAAGGAATTAGACATGTCCCATTAAAAACAGCTGGAATTATGTAGGTAATTCCTTGCATACCACCCAGAAAATTTACCCTGAGCCTCTAGCCACTTCTGTTTCCCAAACTTTCCTAAGGCTAAAATCACTATGAGGAACATCTGCGCTCTGTTCTTCAGGGATTTCTATTTTATTCTATCAATATTTTCCCTGGTTTTAAGACATGAAAATTGTAATTAGATATTCCCATATTAGGCATATGGGAACATCCACTGCAGATGATGCTCCCAGGAAAATCTTGTTTGTGAATCTCCTGTGCTTGCCACTATTATATCTGTCATTTCTGATGGAGTAGCATTTTGCACCTGTCAGTCATAGCTAAATGAGGTGCTATATATTGAGGATGCATTTGCTTGCTATCCCCGTGCTTACACTTCATCAGGATTGCACTGGACTCTGCAGGAGTGACTCATAAACATGCTCCCAAATATTCAAGGCAATGAAAAATCACCCAGTGGCATCTGTAAATGTGAACAGAGTGAGGCTAAAGAGGTCAGGATTTCATATTAACCACAAAGAATAAATAAATTTTAAAAAAAATTAAAAAGATAATAAAAAATTGGAGGACTTATCAGTATTCAATGAGAGTTCCTACATGTACATATACATAAAAGTATATTTTGTTATATATATTTTATATATATGCCCACATGGAAATATATATGTATATATGTAAAAACTTCTGTATGTATTTTTGCAGGTGACTGAGGTAAGCTAAGAATGGGCAACTTGGCCATAAATGTTTTATTATCATAATGAAATTACCTATAGGTAAGCTAACTAAAACTTGCAGTTGTACAGTTCAGCATTTTTATCTGTTCCACCATACTTTCTCACCTGAGAGAAATAAATTATGCCAACCAATTGCTTAAAACATAAAGCTTGCATCTTCTTGTTCATTTGGTTAGGAAGTTATTGACTCTGCTAGTTCAAAAGCACCCTTTGACCACTTTTTGAATCAGCTGATTTGGGTGGAGCAGCATTATAGAGGTTTATATGCCCTTTTCTATTATACACATCCAGTACATTAGTATACAGAGTTATCTTCTGCCTTCATAAATTGGAATTAGTTACTGATAAGACTATAAAATTATAATCTCATCCAACTATATATGCATATATTAAGTTGGCCTGTTGAAATTACAAAAGCTCTACTTCAATAACTTTGTCTTTACCTGGACTTCTTTACTTTAACTGGTGTGTAATTTACTCCTAGTAGAGAGTTCTTTACTTCTATTATACTAATTTTTTTCTTACTTTGCTAGAAAACTCAACTGAACAGTAAGTGGAAAGAGAGCAGTTTTACCCTAAGCTCACACAAAAAAATTGAATCATCTCTTATTATACATAAGCAAAAGTAAAACATTATATGTTGGGAAAGGGACTTTTTTCTAAAGAGAACAGACAGCATTGCTGTCAAAGATATGATAAGGTTTGCCATTCCCTTGAATTTGCGTAAGATAGTTTCCAGAATTGAATGCTGATTTAAAAGAAGTGGTTGGACTTAGTTTGGTCAGTATTCTGTATTTCCTTGCTTTATGTACTTAAAAATAATATAATTCTATAAGCCAGTTCTAATCAATGTCAATGTGTTTATTCTTCAGTTATGCAAACCAATGTGCTATTCAGCTCTGAAGATCTGACTGAAAGTGATTTCTGATTTTACCTGATGCACAGGCAAAAATACATGATTTATTTGCTTTCAGATTATGACTTTCAGATCAGCTGTTGCTTTCCATGTTTTGCCTTGCCTCTTCCTTTCAAATAGAAAAAAATACATCTTTTGAAATTCTTATTGAAAAAGTATTCAAAAATTATATTGACTTTATATGATAGTTGTCTTTGCAATAAAACTTAATTGTTTAAAATGTAGACATCTAATCTAAAAATTTCATTCTTGTCTGGAATAAGATTGGGTGTCTTCAGTCAATCAGCTTTAAGTTACTATACCTGAACCTCAAATTTCACCTCCAATACTGATATGCTATCCAAAGTTCTTTTAAAGTGTTTCACAGGCAAGTAAACCAGCTATGTGGAAAGAGATTATTGATATTGACTTCTATGTCAAATTATAATTTTTGGACATGAGTAAAAATAGATGATTCTGCAATTAATATAGAAAATCACTAAACTGTAGAAATAGATTATAGCCATGACAGTCACTGCAGCAAAGCTTATAAATTTATTTTGCAAAATTCCCTGTGTTGAGCAAAGAGCTTGTGCAAGTGTATCTAAAGTCTCTACTTCAGAATATAATTTTTATTAAGGTTATCTTGAGTCTTCTGAAATGAACTGGGTATGTGTGTTCATGTGAACACACTTGTGCATGTTACACAGGGTTTTGTATGAGCTTCAGCATATTGCATGTGGCAGGCTGCTGAAACATGAATAAAGACAGTAAGAAAAACACAATGCACATCCTACTGGTAATCAAGGGAAGGGACTGCTGCAAACTTCCCTTGTGCCAAATCTCTAAGTTCACCCAGAACCTCCCAAGATCATTTCTCAGGCCCTAGATTTTCAGGTTAAATTATCTGTCTTGTTTGCTAGATGAACTTACTTCTTATTTTATTTAAACCACATGAAGTGGTATGTGACTTCCTAGTAGGGAATGCAATATTTAGTATTTTCATGATGCACAATTGTGAAAAGGTGAAGCATATTTTGTGAACATAATTTGGGGGTAATTTTAAATGGCGTACCTTTTTCTCCAACTACTTTCCACAGCCTGAAGCTGGAAACATAAAGCACAGCTCATATGCTCTTTACAATTTACTCCTGAGAAACACTGACCACAAAAGTCAGTAAACATTCATCATGAGCTTTAGGCTACTTTCCTTGGAATTGGCCTCAGGCTAAGCTGAAGGCTAAAAACATTTCATGAGGGAGTTAAAGTTTTAAGAAAAATAAATATATTGCTAGTACAGCATGGTTACTCAGCTTGGTCTCATGCTGGAAAAATTCCTTCTCCCAACAAATACACAGAATTTTATGTTATCTGTCTGTCACATTATAACTGATAGTGTGGTTGTAAATCGCCAATATGCTAATCAACATAGCTGTTGTGACCTACTTACCACATATTTCTGCCAGAGCTTCCCATAACATGTCACATTGAATCCACTCTGAGAAGTACAAACCAAATCTGCTTCAACCCATTTAGCACAAAGATTCTAGGGAAGGAAAAAAAACAAACCAAGAGGAGCACAGCAAAGCAAAAAAGCTAGGTCAAGTTCTCTTGTTAATCCTGGGCTCCTGTGACATAAAGCCATGTTTGCCACCGTGTACTGCCATAAGCAATGACATGATTTCTCATGAAAAGGGCTACAAATAGAGAGGAGAAAGCCCCCATCCAATACCTTTTCCTATACTGCAGAGGAAACTTGAAAGATTCCTTACTAAATGGTTGGTTGTCTTAGTGCAGTTACTGAGCTCTTTAAGCTAAAGAATGCCCAAAATAAACAAATGGTTGTTTTAAAAATTGATTGCATTTTTAACCTTTCATCTTCCTTGCAATTTTTATTTAGTATTCAACCCTATCCAAGGAAGGTCTTTCTACTTGAATGAAACAACAACACATCAGAAAGAACGATGTGAAAATACATTTTTAAAATTTTTCCAGAGATTTTAACAATGTGTTCATAAAGTATTTTAATTGTTCTGGGAGTTTAGGTTTGCCTGTTTATTTCTAATATATTTTGGCTTTGTAATGTATTGTTAATACAGGAAAATAAAATGTTGTGGAATATCTTCATCACGATTCATTTTACTGTAAATATTCAGTTTAGACAGTAACATCAGTGCAGCAACCTTACAGTATTAAGAAAAGGAGCTAAAATAGATTAGAACACTGTTACATCAGATCATGTAATTCATGTTAATGGGGACCCTTACACTGTGCCATTTCTGGATCACTGTTTAGGATATTACAGATGTCTAGGACAGATTAATGTTTTCCTAGATGAGATGCAATGCAAAAACTTGAAAGTTTCTATCTGCAGTCAACATTTCCTATCACACTTTTACAAGAAATGCCTTTAAACCTGCTGCCCTAGACAAATTCTAGCCTAGAGAGCTAGCGTTTCCATTCCTCAGTTCTTTGTGAGTTTCTACTGCACACACATAAAAACAGATCAGAATGTTCTTAGACAAAATGTTATAGAATTGGAAATACTGTTATTGGGTAAAGATTGAAAAAGAGTACCTGAAAATACTAACTACAGCAACAGATTAAAGCTCATTATCTCTTGAAAAAAAGAACTAACTGATGTACGTTTCCTCTCCAAGTGAGTTCTTATTCTGGCCCTGATAGTAGGTAGTACTCAGTGCTGAGGGATTTTGATTTTTTGAGTTTACTGGGTTTTTTTGTTTGTTTTTTTGAGGATACTGTTTTCCACTGTAGACATGTGACTTCTAGTGAAAAGAAAGAGACATTCACATTGGTAGCCAAAAGGAGAGCTTGTCTGTCTCAAATGGAGTGCTTTAATCTACACTGCAACAATCACAGATGCTCTGCTCTTGGCAGAATGAGAAATGCTTGATACAGATTCACAAAATAGCTCCATTAGGTAAAGATGCCATCAGTCTTTATTACCACTATTATCTTAAAGCAAATTTCACCTAACACAATATGTAATTAAACTAACAAAAAGACTGAGAATGAAGCTATGAATTAATATAAAATTACTTAGTACTGAGGCCCAGTGAGCTTAACTCTGATAAACACCAAAACAAAGAATAGGAATCAAAGTTGTAGAGCACCATAGTAATTTGTTCCTGTGTGGACTGGAGAAGCAAAAATAAGGGTCTATTGTGTCAGCATCTGCTAGTGAGTTTAAACGCCTGTAAGCATAGTTTTTAGTTGACATTTGTTCAAAGTAGCCCTTTTTAAGGAAACAGTTTATTTCAACTTTGTCCTTCTAACTTCATTTAATTTAACAGGTTATGTACAACTTCATACTTTTTTGTCTTCTTTGTAAAGACAAAACTGTATGGTATACTCTTTTCAAAAACTCTAGATAATTTTACCAGTAAAGTGAATTGTTATTTTTTAGAAAGACCAATTCTTTTATGCCAGTGGTCATTATCACAAGATAAATTCCCATAAGGCCTAATAAAATTTTCTAGGATTTTCTGAACTATGGGACACTTGCTTGTCTTGCCCTGTTTTATGAAAAGCACAGTAGCATGCCTTATATCTGGTGTGATGCGGAAGGAAAGATCCTTTGAAAGTGGAGGAAACACAAAATCATTTGTGAAACACTGCCTTAGGATTGCATCACTTTCATTCACCATTACAGAATCGCAATGAAATGAAGTCATTGTAAGAATATAAACACTCCTTCAGGACTCTGAACCTTAACTAGCATTCATAATTTTTTTCTCTAATTTACTGATTTAAAAGGAGGAAAAATAATAAACTGGGTTTTTTGTTTGTTTCTTTTTTTTCGTTGTTTTCCTGAAAACAACACAATTTCATTTACAAATTCAAATGCCTTGCTAGGAGAAGACAAGAGAAGAAAAAAATCCGCATTCTATTAGTCTTCTCACAAATCCTGGACCCAATGAATAAGTTATAGTACTTGTAATGCAGAGTCCAGTAGCTGACTGAAAATTTTCCAACACAAAGAAAAAGCCTTTGGATAAATTCAAACAGGGTTGCAGTGAAGAACATACCTGTAGGATCTATCACATATTTAACATTTTGAGTGCTGTACAATTTTTGTACCTAGTCATGCCATATTTCATATGCATGGTTCTTGAGTCTGTGTACGTGATAGCATTCCATCACTTTCAGAGGAAAAATGCTCTAATTCTATCTAGATTGCTCACAGTCTTCCTAGAGATATTGTACAAAATAATGCCTCTGAGCCCCAGGATATGATTTTACACATTCTTAGTGTGTTACCTAACTCCATTACTAAGAATACACTCTGGTAATCTTCCCTTGAGGATGAACAAATATTACAAGGAACATGCTACATGCCAGACAAACAGCCTCAGTTTAAAGTCCTGCCAGATTAATAATTTACCTTTTATGGATTTGATATGCATTTTAAACCCACAGCAACATATTGCAATCTCATGATGTGTCTATGATCCTATTAACACAGCCAAAAAGATCTCGGGAAAAAGGTAACCACGGATTGCAACAACATAGTAATTACTACTGTCCTGGTTTGAGTGAGAACAGAAGTAATTCTGTTCAGTGATTTTGCTTTTCAGCTCAGTTCTTCCAACTAACTGCATTGTCTGAAGTTAGCAGCCTGTTTTCACAGGCAGCGTCTGCTTCTAGCAATGATAACACCCCATGTTTAGAGTTACTACCCAGGGTTGGTGTGCAGACCAAGGCCACTGCTGGATCTTGTGTACAACACTGGTGGGTGAAAAAAGTAAAAGGCCACACATGCAGGGAGGAGCGGACAGGACAGGTGACCCTTAACTAACGAACGAGGTGTCCCAGCCCATATACATCATATTTGGTATAAAGGTGAGGGATCACAAGGGTCTCAGCCCTCTCTTTTTGCCCTCTTGGCCCGCTTTGCCAGCTTTGCTCAGCTTGGCTCGGGTCCTCTTCTGATTTCTTCCTTGGAGCATCTGAGGAGGACTCTGTCCGTTCTGCCTTCGATCCCAGTCAGCGTGTTCCTGAATCCGGTACCAGGATCCAGCTCCTGAACACAGCTCCCGTCTGCTGCTGGGCCCAGTCTGGGACTCTCCCAATGCCTTCTCCACAGCGTCAGTGGTGACAGTGACATAATTACCATCATGGGGGTTGGGTTCAATACTGGTTTTGTATATATTTGTATAGATTCCATTTTTTATTATTTTCATTAAAGCTGTTCTAGCTTCCTTTTCTAATCGCTAAGTCTCTCTCCCTTACTCTCTTTCTCTTCTCCTTTGGGGAGGGAGATGGGTTAACAGAGAGTGTCTGTTACAGGTCTGAAGGGCTGCCCTGACCACAAACCATGACAATCATTTTTCAGAAGTAGGGATTGTCTTTCTTTCAAACAATATTTTTAACAACAGAAAAAGAAAAAGCTTGAAGCTCTCAAGCCACTCGTAAACATAATTAGACCCACAGATTTAGTGTACAAGGCTAGAATAAAAGAAGTCTTATTCCAGAGCTAGGAGAGAATTATTTTGAAGTTGTACTTTTTTATTGACCCTTGGCATTTAATTTCAGCATCATGTGTCCTTAATCTAAGTCTTTCTACAAATAATATAATTTGCCTCTATTGTACAATTTGTCTTAACTTGGTGTTTTTGATGCCAAGGAAGTTAGCTGATACTTCCAAACTGTTTGAATCACTTCTGCCATCTTCCCTGAACATAAATTAATTTATATTTTGCACTTCTTGAAGTTTTTTCTCAGTTACTCAGTCCAAAGTTATTACCTGTGTCATTTTTTCCATTTAAATTTACATAGAGTTGCAATGGAGATATCTGGACCAGCATTAAAATGAGAATAAAAAGTTTATTTGGTATGATATATCCAACTGATTTAGATAAAGTGGATAAGTCACTGGAGGCTTTTAGTATTACTGGTTTCTCTCTGATAGGCATTTAATCTGGGAGAAATATGCTTTTTATTTTTCCACCTTCTCTGTCAGGTTAAGTGACTAAGTTAGGAGTTCTGTGTTGGTATTTGGCTCTGTATCAACTGTATCATACCACTAGAGCTGGCTTGAACTAAGACATAATGGGGGAAGTGAAAACAAAAACAAAGCTAAAAACCACCTGTAGGTCTAATCTATTACTCCTTTGTCACAAAGATGAAATTCCTTTCCACAAGACAGAAGAGGATGAAGAGCATGGAGATAAAGCTATTGTACCCTGTACATTTTAAAGACATTGCACTGCAAGTGGACAGTTACTTTTCTAAAATTCCACAGTGCTCCCTGAGGCTGCCACGTATAATAGAGACTAAGTATAATAAAATTTCTTCTTGTTCTGGTTTGAGTGAAAACAGAACTAATTCTGTTCAGTAATTTTACTTTTCAGCTCAGTTCTTCTAATTAACTGCACTT
>WTSP01023038.1:30988-59328 GCA_025331215.1 Actenoides lindsayi
TTCTTCTTTTTTTTTCTTCTCTTTTCTTCTCTTTTCTCTTTTCTCTTTTCTTTTTTCTTTCTTTTAAAAAGGAGCTCATTTTCTGCGCTTACTGACATCATCTTCTGTGCTTTAGGGCAGAACATTTACTTCCACATATCACCCCAGCTGCAGAAATTCCCTGACTATGAACTGATACTTGCTGTATTTCAGCCTTTCAAGAAAGAAGTATTTTCAGGAAGAAACAAGGCGTTTTCTAAGGATGATTTTTTTTTTTGATTCCTTGATTCAGACAAAGAAATTAAAACCATTAGAAGCTTTTGAAGTAAATGAAGAAGGGAAATCAGGAAGTCTCCCTGACAGAAAATAATAACTGTTTTTCTTCACTATACATCATATAATCATCTTTGAAAGCAAATCATCCATGGGAACATTACCCAGCTTTATGACAAAGAGAAACTGGAGGAGTGGGTCAAGAAACTCCTCTGGAATTTCAACACACCTGACTAGGTATGAAGGTGTATTACATGCATGCATTTGTAGCTTAAGGGGGAGAAAAACATCAGTTGCTTCTAGGAAGAGCTGAATTTAATAAGAATTCCTATTTTGCTTTGGGATAATAACTTCAATTGATTTAATCTGTTCCTGTACCTACTTGCATCATATGAGGTAGTTGTGGTTTTAATTTTACATTCAAGTCTACAGAATGATGAATAGCTATTGTCAGCTTTACTTCACCCTGACCAGTGGCTGCAGCAGTGGGGGTAGGCTAGGGTCAAGGACATGGCCTGAAATAATCTTCTACAATTTTCCTACCCCTATCCCCACTCCCTTTCCTTAAACCTCCCCTTCTTTCTTTTTCTTCTTTCTCTTTTAGTGCCCCATCTATCTTGTTGCTTTCTGAGGCTGGATGAACACTAACTAGAAATGACACATCGCTTGGTATGTCATACCTTATTGTTTGTTGCACTTCTACGATGTTTCCGGCATCTTCATTCAAAATCATCCCAACTCTGAAGTATATGTTTCTAATTTGTATTACAGAAAAATCCTGCCTATTTTATTCATTCAGGTTCATTGGGTTATTTACAGCATATTGGAATTCAGCACTTCAAACACCGACTCCGTAAGATCTACTACACAGTGTAACTGCTATATTAAAATATTTGTAAATCCCGGCCTATTGAAAGTATTTCATTGAGGCTGATTTTGTCTGAAAGTTTTTAGTCAAGAAACTTACAGCTCTTCCCAGAATAACAGTACTGATAAATTCACTGCATATAGGTATTGGCAGTTTTCAATGATAAACCAGGAAGAAAAGCAAAAATATTACATAAAACATGGAGAGATAAGAGTAGGAAGGGGAGAGAATACTAGTTAGGGAAAATGACTGGCTGGAGAAGTTAGATACTGGGAATTAGAGACTGGAAATTCAGAAGGGTATGGCTTGGACTTGGTTGGTGAGAAGACTGGGAGGAAATTACCAAGCAATTAAGAGTGGATAGATATAAATATATATATGCACTTGGATAGGTAAGACAACAGTGGAAAGGGCTGCAGCACATAAAAGCCTGAGCCCAGTGATCATCAGTCCTCTCCAGTTCCAGAGAGTAAGACAGCAATTCCAAGTCTCAGCACCCTCAAAGGAGATCTTAAATCCGGAATCCTTTAACTGTTTAGCACCTTAAGTTTGCACATTGCATGTTCTGTTAGCAAAGAATTTACTAGGGTCAGGCTGTGCATTACTGTGACTTCATATTGCATGTGCCGATTTAATGTTGTGAGTCATCAGCAGTGACACTAAGGTATTATGGGATGTATCAAAGCTAGCTACAAGCCAATTTTTTCAATATTGTGTGAAGTGAAATGAGAAAATTTGCTTTCTTTTTTGAGAAAGAAGCAAATATAATCCCCCAACAAACCTACAAAAATCACCAAAAACATTATTGCCTTAATTCCACTAACAAAAGATTGCAGCGTAAGAGCACTATGTCATTAGAAGTTTAAATAACACATGACTGCCTTAATTCATTGTAAATTGCTACATATATGGATCATTATGTCTTTATTAAATGTATCTCAGAAAGATATATACAAAATTCATACAATAATTCATTATTCAGAAGTCTGTTTTCATAGTCCTTGGAGTTTGAAATTGTACCTTCTTTGCTCCTCAATATTTGTTTTCCTCTGACAACACCGATATTTCATTCTTACCCAAGCCCCCTCCAGTCACCACTGCTGTTCTTGACACTTCAAAAAGGAGGTAAGATATATGGAACCGATGTGTTAACAGGTATGTGTACTGATTTGGTCATAGTAACACTATACATTTTTCTTTTTATTAAAGGAAAGGATGTGATTCATGGAGACCTTTGCAGTTAAGGCCTATAATTTCTCAGTATTTTTGAGTCCAGGAAATATGGTCTTGATCAGATCGCCACAACAATTTTTATTTACAGTCAGTTAAAATTAGACTAAACTTAATTATTAATTTCACTTTGCAATATTTTGTTTGCATGTATATCCATGGTTTTGTTTTTTTATTTAAATGGATCAGATTTTTAGACATAATAATGGCACCAGATAATCCAAGGGGAACACAATGAGAAACACTAAGTTCAAAATGTCTTAGGATTTGACCGCTTGGCAAAATTATGTCATGTTTTTTGTTGCACAGCAAACAAACAAATAATAAAATGCATCAAAATGGTACAACATTAAAATAAGAACTTTTGGCTGTGCAAGAAATTTGTGTAATCTGTGTAATTTGTGTAATTCATAGAATCACAGAATGGTTTCTGTTGGAAGGGAGCTTTAGAGATCGTCTTGTTCCAACCCCCCTGCCTTGGGCAGGAACATCTTCCACTAGATCAGGTCACTTCAAGCTCCATCGAACATGACCTTGAACATTTCCAGGGATGAGGTATCCACAGCTGGGCAACCTGTTCCAGTGTCTCATCACTCGCACAGTAAAGAATGTCTTCCTTTTAGCTAATCTCCGCCTCTCCTCTTCCAGTTTAAAACTGTTGCCCCTTGCCCAGTCACTATAGATCCTGGTAAAAAGTTTCTTTCCATCTTCATAAGAAGCCCACTCTAAGTACTGAAAGGCCATAATAAGGTCTCCCCAGAGCCTTCTCTTCTCTAGGCTGAACAAGGCCAACTGTCTCAGCCTTTCTTCCTAGGAGAGGTGCTCCAGCCCCCTGACCATTTTTGTGGTTCTCCTCTGGACCTACTCCAACAGGTTCATGTCTTTCTTGTACTGGGGACTCCAGAGCTGGATGCAGTACTCCAGGTTTGGTCTCACCAGAGCAGAGCAGAGGGGCAGAATCACCTCCCTTGGCCTGCTGGCCATGTTTCTTTTGACTCAGCCCAGGGTACAATTGGCTTTCTGGGCTTGCAAGCATATTGCTAGCTCATATCTAATTTTTCATCCACCAGTATCCCCAACTCCTTCTTCACAGGACTGTTCTCAATCCATTCACCATCCAGCATTTACTGGTAGAGGTGACTGTCCCCACGCAGATGTGGGAACTTACACTTGGCTTTGTAGAACTTCAGAAGGGTCACACTGACTCACTTCTCAAGCCTGTCAAGGTACCTCTATATGACATCCCTTCCCTCAAGTGTATCAGATGAGCAGTGCTGCCTCATGGCATAAAAGAAGGGCTCTTCAAGTTCAGACCTTAGAACTCATTAGAGACAGACCCATAGAAAACCTAGTTTAAAGAGCACACTAGACACTGTCAGGACTGGAATTTAAAAATGTACATAAGCAAACATAATAAACAATAACTTGCATATACACTCAACAAATTGAATTTTTATATACATATGTATCTGTGCCTATGTACTAACCAGTAAGCATCCCTGTAAGGCTCAAACAGTCTATGTAAAAATGCTGATACTTAGAAGAGAAGCAAAAGGATTACTGGGAAATAAAAGAAAGATAATTGGCTAAACATATCCCTGAGGCCTGTACCAATAAGCACTGCTATTCTATTGGACAAGTAAAGTGCCAGACTTTGTCCATGCAAGCTACCTGATGAACTAGCTGAAGTTCTAGATAGTTTAGGGAGATAATAGGGAGCTGATAATCACTGCTTATAAAACCAATGGGTTTGATGTAGATTCTCTCCTACAGCCAATTGCTACAGAGAGGAAAACTGTTGAGCAGCTAGTCGCACTTTCTGATTCTGAGGAACTGATTTCTTGCAGCTTTGGTACAGGCAAAAGCAAAAACAGGCAAGGAGCTGCTTTAATTTACGCCACTGTCAGAGTCTCTCACGGTCTCTCTACCACTGGAGCTCCTCCTTGCCACAACCTTTCATGGTCTGACTAGGGATTTCCCATGCAAAAATATATATATACGTGCAATGCACAGATGGTTTGCATATGCGCAGTAGGCTTAACATATCTGATTTACTGTGTATGCACAGACCATCTGTGCAGCACATGTGCAGCAGGTCTGATGTGTACTGGACACATTGGACTTACTGTGCATGTGCTACACAGTTAATCTGCACACACACAGTAGCCACAGCTCTGACTGAGTTGCCAGACATCCAGATGGCCAGAGTCCTTAAATCCCTTCCAGAGAAAAACTGAGGATGGAATGAGGACATTTGGGTTGGTGTTTTTGTTTTTTTTCCCCGGTATATATGATAGCTTATCCTTTATTCTCAAATATAGGAGAATATTAAAGTGGATACACCACCTCATCACATTTTAGTCTAACAAACAAATTCACATGCACAGAGGGCAATTCCCTCTGGTCATGTATGTCCAAAAACTGTCTGTAGAAAAAAAATAGAGCTGTGATAAAGATTCTTCTCCTTAAACTTTTACAGAACAAGCAAATCCATGACAAGTGAATTACACAGGCTTCTCTTCATGAGGACTGGCAGCCACTTCAGATTTTCTGACTATAAACAGCCTTTCAATCTGGAAATTTTTTAATTATTCAGGTTAATGCTCAGACAAATCAGCAACCCAGCTCGATCTCGTGTTGCAATCTCAGGAGGAGAGTTAGTCATCTCAGGCCAATCCTTACCATTTGGATAACTGAGATTCAGTCTCTTAGGCTGCACGTGCTGCTTTGTTTCCCACCATTCAGACTGTGAGATAACGCTGTTTCTAGCGTTTTAGGCAAGTTGCCCTCCAATAACTGTTTCTTAAAAACAAGATGCAAACTTAAACATGAAAATAACTTATCAGACCCACCAGTCATTTCAATAATGGTAAATGTAAATTTCAAAGCACACCATCAGTTACAATGTGTGGAGAATATACCAAAAAACTACTTAATTGACAGCTTTGCACAGATACAGGGATATATGGGAAAGCAGGAAAGAAAACATGAATGCAGAAGATTCAGGTGAATGCCACCAAGAACACAAAAACGGGTTAAACCTCACTAACTAATGTTAGGATTTCTAATGTAATCCAACAAAAGCCAAGATTTTCCAGTTGTATTGTTGTTGTGCCAGCCTCCTCAGAAGCTGTCTGCTTTACCCACTAGAAGAGAACAAGCTAACACAGTATTTATCACTATATACAATTTTGCAAACGTGTTGTAGATTGGAAGTGCTATGAAAAACCCCTGCTTGTATTGTATTTGAGTACTTGACCGGTGGGAGAAAATATCCATTATGTGCCTTTGAAGTACGAGTACCCTTCACTATATAAAACAGTATGTCTTAAAAGGCTCTTGTCTCTTCTAAACTGTTTTGCCAGTTCGTTTTTTTACTGCACCCACACAATCTCCATTGAAATCACAATTTATGTATTTCAGAATGTATTTCCTAATTAGCACTATATCAAAGCAACTGCTTGCAAGAAACAAGCTCCGTTAATAAGAAAAACCTATATTGTAGGTAGAGGCTGAAATGTCAGACTTATTTTATCCTATAGTGAAGAAAGGAAAATCTGTAGGTGGAAAAAAAACATGCCAGATTTTTTTTTAGTTGCTTTCATTACTGTGTCTAATCACTTATGAACACTTAAAAAGATATATTTCCTCCGAATTCTAGCTCAAAAATAGAAGGTAATGAATGGAGGTTTATTCACATAATCTGCGAACAGCAACAGGCAATGACTTGCAAAACAGGATAATTTACTAGTACTGAAACTGGCAGTGGGCGTAACATACTTGGCACATTTTTAATATCCTTAGCATATTTTATTTCAAACTTGTTAAAAGGATATGCTGTAATTGATCTGCTTTTAGTGACAGTATTGAAGACTATTGCCAGAAGTTGTAGCATGTATCAACATAAAAGGATGGCAGAATTAAAAGATGCCTATTAAAATTGATTAAACCCTTCAGTAGTAATTACTATATATATTATTCCCAAATAACTTGATACCTATACATTTTCACTGCATGTTATAACATCTTTGTATATTGTATCTTAGAAAACAACACTATTGACTGAATGAGAACAAAAATTAATGTAATAGATTGTACCTACGTTTTCTAGAGATAATTTCTGTTATGTAGAGGATCCCTGCTGTATCCAGAGCTCCTAGCAGAATACTCAGCAGTTCAGTCAAATCTCAAATTGTATGCAATGCTAGACACGTTTGTGACAAATAAAAGGGAAAAAAAAGTTTAAAATGTCAGCTGTAAGTTTGATCTAGTTTTAATTTTTGGTCTTATAAATACCTAAAAAAATTAAAGGCTTTCATATTTGTGGATTCACAGATGGTATTGAAAATCAAAAGTCAACTCCCTTCTCTTGAACCACTCTCCTAGGGATACCATAATGAATGTGGTATGTTTTAAAGTGACATTTTCTTTTTTCCATAGATGCTTTATGAATAATATTGCATATTCACTAGTGCAGAGAACTCAGCAAGACTGGAACTCGCATGAGCAACATAACTACCTGGTAATACAATAGTCAAGTTACTTGCTCACAGTCTTCAAACTTGTTTAAATATTTTATAGTTTCCCAGTGACAGAACAGTCATCTCAGAGTACTGGCTAGCTCACATGTATAAAAGATATAAATCTTGATTTCAGTTCCCATTCTGAATCAGTTAAGGGAGGAATTTGAGCCTGAGTCTCTCATCTCTTAGGTCATCCTTACCAGTTAATGAAAACACTTAGATAAATTTGTGCCAGTTTTTCTTTTTTTTCCAGGTACTCTGCACCTTTAACAGTAGTGCTCCAATGCCCAGCAATAATATTATTATATTCAAAATTTTAATTACATGAAAGTGACAAGGAGAACTACACAACATGAGTCTGTTCTTTTGTTTCATAGAAGACAAACTAGCCCTATCAGACCCTGCTCTATCACTCCCTGGACCATGATGAAACATGATGGGCAGGTTTCAATTCGGCTGTCAGCATGTGCCCAGGTGTGTGAATGGATGAGGCAGGCTGTAGCCTCACGTCTTCCTTTCCCATGCAGACAGCCAGTCAGACTCTAGTCACTTGCCTTTGTGACCCACTATCTCCTTCTCACTCCCCCAAAAACCCTGTGATAGACCAGACTCCAGGCGCAAGAAAACACTGTTTAGATCACACTGATATCAACTGAATGAAAAACAACAGAACAGTACAGAGAAAGTATTTCTTTAAAGTTTCCCATATTTATGTTCTCATGGATCATTATGAGAATGACACGGAAATGAACATATCTGTGTTGAAAAAAAAAAATGGAGAAAGGAAACTGGTTTTCAGGAACATGATCGCAGTTATGCTTTATTTCAGTAACAGAAATCACACAATCATTCATTTGAAAACACTTGATAGGTAGCTGAACAAATGTTTATTAACAGCAACTTGTTGAGAAAAAAAGGTTTAATATGAGGCAGGTAGGTCACCTCAGGAATATGTTTCTCTTCTGACAAGCTGTTGAGATTGCTCACAATTTTTCCCTGTCCTTTTTTTGTTTGGTTTTTTTTTTAAGCAGAAGCAAATTTAAATAGGAAATAAAATGATAGCAGACAGTATTTATCTAAAGAAACCTCATTTTTTGGTTGTTTTTCCAAAAATCTGTGCTGCCAGTGGCCTCTAACCGCCCATAGAAGTTCATTGTCTAGGAGAAGCATTTACTATTCTGTTGAAGCAGAAATCAGTTTGCCAAATATTTTTTTCATCATATACAGTAATCTTCTTAGCAGAAGCAATACCATTTTGCATGAATAAGAGGAAATGTCTTTATCTAGTTTCATTGCCACTCAGCTTCCAATATGAGTGATGGGCAGAACTTGCACTTGAAATTTAGGTAATAGTTTCATTTGGCTATTTACTTGATATTAATGAACTTCCAGTGCCTGTTTGCTTCCTATAAACTGGCAGTGTAGCAGACAAATGGACAAGCAAAAGCAAAATTTTAATGAAAAGTCAATTTACGGTAGCACCTCAATTGCTGACAGATTCAATCTTTTATATGCTATTGCAAACTACAGTGCTCCTTTCACTGTTCATCCACTATGTAAGCACTCAAGGGAAGGTATAAAAACTAACACAGAACAGACTAATAGATTGGTATTAAAGTCTTTGGAAAAAAATTATTCCTGTTTGGCAGTCAGCAAGAAGAGAGATAATGGAAAAATGAGAGGGAGGCTAACAGATTTCACGAATCTGTTTTGAAGAAGAATGTTAAGCATTTTCACTGACATTGATCCAACTAATGTATGTGGTTTCAAATGTGTAAATGCACTTAAAGATTCCGAGGCTGTCTCTATAAGGCCTTCAAAATTAAAGAACTGCTTCTGAAATCTGGGGATTCATACATAGAAAGCTTGCAGGACCAAACACTGTGACAGTTGCATTTTGATGTAAGAATGAAAAATAAACCAGCGACACAAAACCCAAATCACTAATTACAAATTTTCCCTAGAATGTATAATGGTAACTATATGTTCATATAAGAAATTTGCTTTATTTAGAGCTCTAATGGTTCAATAAATCCCATGTAATAATTAAATCCAAAATAAACCTTTAAAACAAAAAAGGAATCTGAGATCCCACAAATCAAAATCTATGTAGTCACATCACTTATAGTTTATACAATGAGGAACTGGCTTATATGGATTTGATCTGTCAAGGGCGATCATGGGATATGTGGAATAGCTACAAAAACCAGCATAGGATGGAGAATGTTTATTAGTAAGGCTGTGTTTCTCCCTGTACAGGTGAGTAGCCTAGAGAAACGTATAATTTTGGCCCCTTGTTCTCTCTTCTTCACTGGACTGAATGGAGTTGCTCAGTAGGGAAGCCCAGTTTTCTCCAGAGCAATGGGATGATCCAAGGACAGATCTGTGTCAGCACCCTCCTCAGGGCTTCTAGCAAAGCCAGTTTATACCAAAAAAAAATCCCATTACATTAATTTTACACAAGTTAACATTTCAACTTAAATTCTTCAGCTACCTTAGTGGAAAAAAATAAGTTCATGTTGTCATATAAGATGGCACAGGCATAGGATCAAGTATTTGATAGGTAAATAATTTTCTTTTTGTTTAATATTCACAAATTTGTTGCTGAACATTTCAAATCAAGTATCTAAAGTAGAAAAAAATCCTGCACCTTGTAAAGTGAAGAATATTACCTAAATAAATAACGAGCTTGCAAAAGAAGTATTATCTCCTATATTTGGAATTTCTATAGGATTCCTATGTTGGCTGGATTTCAAGAATCTGTCTATAAGTTGCATTCCTGTGCCTATCAGCTTTACAAATCAGAGTTAATAAAAGTCAATCAGTGACTGTTTAACTCGCCTGCTACTGCCTGAAGCAGAATTACAAAAGCTAAATGTGTTCAAAGCTCCACCAGGAGTTTCTGTCATCTAAGAACTCTAAGTGTAATACCTCATGGAAACTAACAAATAAATATCCCACAACAACTTGAAGAAACTTGCAGTTCCTATGCATTCATGTCGACAAAATAAGTAATTGCACATGAGGATTGGCAATGTTTTTACATTCTGTCCTTAGAATGATACAGTTAGAAATGAAAACTAATTGGCCAAAAGACCATAAATATGAAACAATTGACAAGGAGAAACTAACAAATACAATTAATTAGAAAATAGTAGGTTGGTTGCCAAGTGAGAAGTTTTATAAGCAATATAGGGTTAAATTGTCATCTGCATTAATCAGGTTTACTGCAGTTGCAATTAGCTATTCAATACTAAGCTTCCTCATATCTTCTGAATACCCTGACTGATTTACAATGAATTGTTATGGAGTTCTGACTTTGAACATTCCTTAGTTTCATTCTCCTACATACTCAGCTATGGAATACTTTGTTTCATGAAGACAATGTTCAAATTTATGGTATTAATTTGTTAGTACAAATTGCTTTTCTTTCATGTAATAACATCCAAGCTTTGCAGAGGGTGGAGAGAGCATTTTAAAATGTTAGATGTGAGGAGAGACACTGCAAGTAATTGCTATAGATATCAATCTGCAATCAACTTTCATTAATTTTGAAGTGAATTTGTAGTGTTACTCTTGTAATAAATCAGTAGCATATCTTCTTAATCTGTTGCTCTAATCCATAGTTTTGACTTGAGAATTAGTGAAAATGTTTTATTCATACAAGAGGAATTTGAGTTAGCAAAGATATTGATTTATTTTTAGTCCGGTCAGAAATTTTAGTTCAACTATTTTAACTATAGTATTTTAATATGCATGTTCTTTCAAAAATACTAGCATTTCTACTCACAAATCTATGTTCTAGAATCTTAAAGCCATAAAAATTTGGAAGTTCTGTACGACTTGGCTCCACAATCAGAAACCTAACACTACATACAGTTTAACTCAAAGTCTAACAAAACTAGATGGTTACAGGAACCTTAGCAGCACAAGAGCATGAGATTGGGCAAGAATACAACAATTCTCTCTAATTTCTTCACTTTCTGCCTTCAAACTATCAAGCAGCTTTTGCAACATGAGGGCTTTATATGCTCAACACTGGTGATTTGGCACCACTGCAAAACAGTGTGGGAAATGTTGTGGTGGACTTGGCCAAGCAGGTCCAGTCTCAGCCAGTCCAGCCCAGTGAAGCTACAAGTAGGGGAATAATTATACACATTTTACAGAATAACTTGAGTTAAAATTCTTAAACCACATTACACGCTGCTTCTGGTTTTCAAAACTCATGATGGATCATGAACCTGAGT
Organism: Actenoides lindsayi; assembly: GCA_025331215.1. Lineage (NCBI taxonomy): Eukaryota > Metazoa > Chordata > Aves > Coraciiformes > Alcedinidae > Actenoides > Actenoides lindsayi. The sequence continues at coordinate 42,109 of WTSP01023038.1, forward strand.
CTAAAGCCTACAGACATGAGAAGAGCTCAAGTTGGAGAAGAGGCATGGATCTGAGTTTACAGAAGAGAAGTACTGAACAAATTTGTGTTGATTTTAATTAGCCTAGATTATACCACTTAATCTGTGACAAACAAGGCTTTAATCTTTGAAAAATAAAACTTAAATACCCACAGTGATGTGAAATTCTGCAAAACTAAGAGTCAAATCTGGGTTTTAGTTTCTTATCATCAGTTTATCAATAGACAGAGTGAGTTCCACAGTTGACGTGGACTTACTTATTCACATATGTATTTTAATTTCAGAATGCATAGTTCAATGCAAAAGAATAACATGAACCAGTATCAATAAACTGTATTATTCAGATTTATTTATTTCAGAATATATAGCTTGATATGCGAGGAGGGTTTTTCTAAAGAAATTGCTTAGAGTAATCATCCCCATAAGTAAAGCTCATAAAGGCTATCAATAAATTGTCATACACCTAGATGAAAACATTTTTATTGGCTCTGTCACAAACCTAACTCCTCTGAAGGCTTCAGAGTCAATTCTGACAGCTTTTCTCATTCCTCTTGGTCATTCCGTAGGAATTTTGAGGGAGGATCACCCAAATAGGTCCTGATGGTTCATTTTCCCCTGAAGTTTTCAAAGGAAACTGTTGAAATGAACAGTGGAAAGCCCCCAAAATTCTCAGGCCACATGCAGTCTTCTTGTTTTACATAGTTACCAGACTTTTATCATTAGAAAATGTGGCACATTTCTTTTAAAGCATCCTTCCCACTGCAGTTGTGTGAAACAATGATCTGTTGAATTTAATTCACAGATCAAAGAGAGAGGAAATTAACCAACACAGTAAATTGATTATTTCATGGGTGACATAACCAAGGCAATGATTTATCTTAATAAAGAGCAACATCCCTCTAGTCCTTAACTGAATTCCAGCCAATGCAATAATACTCAGTTGTTAATGACTTTGATGTTGATGTGGAAAAGTGAATGACTGTATAATCACTGAAATGGGACCTCATCACAGTTGGAAATGTTTAAGCCAAATCATTTTGGACTGTGAAAAGAGCCCTGAGTGGTATAGATTGGCTGGGTCCCAGATTTTCAGTCTTAACTAAACAGGGCCTGAAAACTTTATCATACTGCTACGCCTCGGGCTGGTCTGTAATTCTGACAGCCCCAGAGAATTGGACTTTAATGTGTATGTCTGTGGACTCACTGTGGAAAAAAACATTCAGGGCTTACAGCACCAATAACAAATACCTGTCTATCAACATCCACCTAAAAGAGTAATCAGTTAAATCCATCTTGAGGAGAGTGAACAGAAGAAAGGAAACAGAAGTCAAATAGGAAAAAATGTACTGAAAGCTTATTTTTATACCCCACATTACTAAATATGGCTTAAGGGGCTGAACTATATGGCATAGGTCATTCATAGCAGCCTCCACCACCCCCTTTACCCTTCCCTACTAACTCTTGCAATAACAAACCAGGATAAAATTAGAGCTGCTTTATAGTATGTTAATTTGATTATCATTGTTTCAGCACTGATTGAAGAGTTCACATCAAAAGAAAGGATCCCCTGTACATCAAGTACAGCTTCCTTGATGCTCATGTTCAGCTCTCAGATCAGAGAAGGAAGCCAGGTCATTTTTTTTCCACTCAGGTTTCCTTCAGAATTGCTCTATTCCCAGTGAAGGATTCCTAACATTAACATTGCTTTGCCCATGCCTTGTAACCTTTCTTTTTAAAAAGACAAGAAGAATATTTAGCATCTTTGCAGCCTTACTTTGCCCCATCCTCACTATGAGAAATCAAGTGGAGATGAGGTAGGAGGAAGGCAAGAGCAAATGATAAAGTTTGCAGCTCTGGCTTTTCTAACCTCAGCAGAGAGGCAGCTGCAGGTAGGGTTGGAGGAATTCCAAGCACTCGCCCTGTCTGACTACCACACATCCCCCAGGCTCCAGGAACATTATACTCTGATGCTGATCATTTAAAAAAGAAAAAAAAAAAAAAAAAAAAAAAAGCTAAGGATAGTTAAACTGCTCATCCAGGCCTGCAGCTGGGGGTGACTCAGAGTGCAGAGTTGGAAAAATGCCCATGTGGCAAGATTAGAAACTCATTTATGTAGTTTATGTGGCCTTGCCAGGAGCCTCCGTTTTTTCCAAACCTCCTTCAGTTTATTAACTTTAAAAGCACTCCTTTCCTGTTGGGGATCTGGCACGGCTGCAGCCAGCCAGCCCTTTCTCCTTTTGCATTAACAACACTTAAAGGCTTTCTTTCCTGTTCAAAATGGACTTGTGTGAGATCATCTGTGGAATTTTCAAATGTGCTCACTCTTTCTTTTCCTTTTCATTTCATTCTTTGTCTCAGGGTTCAATTTAAATCCAAGTGCTTTTAAACTAACTGTATTCAGCAAGCCAGCACTTTCAGGAATATATGTTATGAAAGCACGAAAAGAAAAGGCCTTCTTGTCATCAAAACCATAATAATTATGTGTCAAATGTAATTACTGTTCTGTGGGTAATACATCTAATACTCAGTGACAGAGTAAGCAGCCTGTAGAAGCAGAAAGTAACTGGTGGCCAGATCAAACCTGATATAAAATTAACGATCATGCTTAAATTTTCTGTCTGCTAAAGTTCTACCAAAAAAAAGTAAAGGTAGGGAATAAAGGATTTTTTTCTCATTTAAAATCATTAACGTGCATAATCTTCTCAGTTCTCTCCACCTCCATGCAATGAATCAGAACTCTTTTAAAATAAGAAACACTGTGCTAGAAATGTGTGCATTTACAAGCATCAAACTCTGGCGAAGGAGCTCATCTAACAGGAAGGAATTAAGTGTGGGAGTTCTCTCCTCTTAACCCATTATGTTTCCTCTTTATTACCTTCACATGCACACTTGACTCACTCGATTAGAAACAAGCTTTCCACATTTCCCTACCTTCTTTAAAATACATAAATTAATGAGCAGCTGGTGAAGCTGACATGTGCCTGTGAATTTGAAGATTACTGAAATGTGAAGTCATATTCTGAAGGAGGAAAAAAAGTGCTATGTCAGGAACCAGTATTTTAAATGTGACAGCATGTGTCAGAAACTTGTCCAGTTTGAAAAACACATGTCCTCTCCTCCCTAACATTCTTCTAAATAGCCTTAACAAAGTCTAACATATTCAAAAAACACTTTAAAATCTAATGTTTTCCTAATGTGGGTCCCAATCCTGAAAATAATCTGCAGTATCTCTTGTTTAAGAGTGGTACTATGAGTAAAATCAATTAATCTAACTGTTACCTAAAGGCTCAAGTGTTTGTAGAACTGCCATCTTTTATCGTGTAGGTAACGTTCTGTATGTGGGTGTCTTCACTGATTTGTGTAGGACTACATAATTGTCAACTTAAGAATAATATGAATATACTAAGAGAATGTAGATTCTAGTCCTCAGTTTCACATGCTGCTGCATGACAATCAGAAAAAAAGGCATTTCTGGACATTTTCCTTTCAGTTTTTTAACGTGCTTTGATTTTCTTTCTATTCTATTTGTCTTTATGTTTCAGGAATATTCTAAAAAATAAGTTTATTAGCAGAAATAGTTAATGAAATATTCATAAAATTAGAGACCTTTGAATACAAAAATTTTGAAATATTTTCAAAATGTTTTTTTTTAATTGGAATTAATTTTTTCAATCTAAAATTTCTTTGACTCATCACGTAACTATAACAATTTATTTATATTAAGAAAGTTTGTGCTTTCATCACAAACCTGATTTTAAAAATCATACTAATATTAGGTAACAATGTTAAGTCACAAAATTAAAATTATATTTTTAAAAATCCAATGCTTGCTCTTAAATAAGATATTTGAGATACAGAGAAATATTTGGTGATTTTCTCAGAGGAAAAATTTTGACTAAGAAAACCCTAGAAAATGCTGATAATTCATCAGCTTGTAAAGGTTTAGTTTGAGAAATTTTTTCTTTTCTCTCTAGGACTGTTCTCCTTTTTCCACATACCAAAAACAAAGTCCGCAGGTTTTTTTCTAATTTTTTTATGCTTTTAAGTGTTCTAGTAAAAGCTCTTTGTTAAGCCCAAAGTTATACTCCAATATTAGGTAGAATAAATGAAGGCAACTCACAAATTTGATTTTGCCCACAGAATACATCTGATCATACACTATATATGATCGTATACTATTGTGAATTGTGATGAAATTTTGGAAAACATTTTATCGACCACCAGACAATGCATATGCAGACACATACTTAGCAGCATTTGCTATGAGTCTCAGAGCAAGAGTGTAAAAATTATCAGTAGTACTCAGAACAACTGGATTATAGGAAAGTATTTGCACTAATTAGCCTCTCTGTTCTCCTCTGTTCATTTCTAGAAGAGATCTCACAAGTCTGTTTCCTGTAAATTGATAATTAGCACCTTCAATTTATAGAAAGTAGGCATTAGGAGAGCTCCACATGCAAGTTATCAAGAAGAAACTGTTTATACCATAACAAAAGAGAAACAGGGCTTATTTCCTCAAGAGCAAAATTCATACTCATGGATGAATTCTGCCTGGTACACATACCTTGGGTCTTTGTGAGGGTGCTTCCTTTAAATTGAAAGTGCTTTCCCAGTTCCACTAGGTGTACTGCGTAATACAAGCAGTGCTGTCTATATGCATAATTATCAATTCTTGAGGAACACAAGCCCAAAAGTATTTTCTGACTTTCTGCTGATAAATATGACTGGTGAAATGAATGGCTCAGAACTGCCAGGTTTGGTTATGGTCTCTGAAAAATTAAGCCAACATGAAAGAAATCATGTTTTCCAACAGTACTGTTCTCTGTAGGCCGATACCTCAAGTTATTAAACTCTACTCCTTGGGTCCTGGGTTCAAGCACTACTTCTGCTCATCAGTCACCACTTGTTTCTTGAACTAAACAACACATCTGTAATTCTCAACTTGACTAAAATTAGCTCCCAAAAGGAAAAAAAAAAATAAATGTTTCTAATAGTTCTGACTGGCTTCTAAATTGGAAACACCTGTAAGAGTTCTATCTTTTCCTGACATAAATTAGTGACAAGGAGTTCACATAAGAGGTGCAGACAGAAAAATAAAATAGTGTAATAAGTATTTCAGGTAACAGAAGGACTGCTGCAACTGGGTAGGTATAAGAGACAAGAATATGTAACCCCAGCCTGTTGCCTTCCTACAACACCAAAATAGATGCTTGATACCCCTGTTGTGTTAACCAGAAAATGACTGCCTGAAGCAAGATCAAATGTCTCATTAGCAATTATAATCAATTCCATAAGATGAAAACAGATGAAAGAAGAAAGGATAAAATTCAAACAGTAAAGTGAAAAAAATGGATCCCTTTTGTTCTGTGGTATGCTTTCTCCCTCAGGTGGGGCCTTGCTCACAATTAACCTGAGTTCAACAGACAACGTCATTACAAACAGAGTTCCAGAAAACCTAATTCCACTTTTCATAGTGTTCATAAATACCATGGAAGGTTCTTTGTATAACCATCAGTAATTATGCTAAAACATAAAATTTCTTCCTGAACAAAGTTTTAATAAGTTTATTACTTCCCTATAACTGATGACAACACTTTTTAGCCAATCTCTTACTTCCAGAAATTATTTCTATCTCATGTTTTCAATAAGAAAAAAATTTGCCTCAGTCATTGGAAAAGCAACATTCTTCAGAATTCTAGAAATCCTCCTTGATTCTAGTTCATCAGGGAAGTTATCTCTTAATTTATCCTAACCTATGGGCTACGCTAGCCTATGAGATGGTTGTTGATGATGCACAAAGAATAATATTGATTCATGTTTCAGTTGCATAAATTTTATACATGGATAGACCTGCCCAGGCACTCAATACATGGAGTTAGGGATAGCTACATGCAGTTGCTTGGCTATGCGTAATGACTTCTCCTGACATGTTCAGGATCAGAATGCTGAAAATAATTTCTTTTAAGAAGTGAGGCTGAAGAGTTGGCAGCTACTGTACTCACTCTGCATGTACAACATTGTAAGGACTGACAGATGTATCTTTCAAAAAGGACAAGATAACTGATAGATTGAAGAATATGCTGAGTGATGCCAGGTGATGTTAAAATTTTTTTTCCATACCTGTTTTTTTCTGTACTACAACATCCATTATTTAGTGAGGAAGCCAATTCTGTTCAATATAATGGTATTACTTACAAAAAAGTACAGGGCTCAGAACAGTGTCCTGTTATATGATAAAGGTGTTGTATAAATCAAGAATCGCTTCCCTTCTCATTTGTTATGGTTTAGTAACACACAATATGTTTAGACAAATCATAGAGTCATAGAATCATAGAATCATTAAGGCTGGAAAATAACTCCAAGATGATCAAGTCCAACCTTCTACCCAACAGCTCCATGACCACTAGACCATGTCCCAAAGCGCCACATCCAGCCACTCTTTGAACACCTCCAGGGATGGTACATTATTAGTGCTTAGACTGATGATATTACTTCATATCCACAAATATAATAACTTAAATCTACTGACTTGAAATTTTAAAAGTACTATGTATTTGGACCTAATTGCATTAAGAACAGGAAACATCAGAAACAGTTTGAGTATTGGCATATCCTTGTAATTTTCATGGCCTCCACTTAAAAAAAACAACAAACAACCAAACCCTGAAATGTCTACAATGGAAGTAGGATCACAAGGAAGAAGATCTATGAAAATGCAAGATATTTGTATTTAAGGATAAAGCTAGCTGTGTGCAGAAGAGGATAACTTTCTTCATGTACGATTTCCTAAGTGAAGGTGCTATTTACCTCCAAGTTCTCTATATTAGTTCTGAAGTTCATTTTGTCTCTGTTAAAAAACCAAACAAACAAATAAGCAAATCCTTTGTAGAGGCTAAAGCAGGAGTTGAATGTCTGACAGAGGAATGGAAACTTGGAATCAAATTCCTTCATACTTATTTGCTCAGTGTTATGAGTGATTTATGAACATAATGAGCTTCCAGAGGAACTGGATAGCACCTTACTGAAAAATTCTTTATGGTACAGTGGGTAGATAGTAACTTCTGGCTTCATACTAACATCACAGGAAAGTTTATTTCTGGCAGAGTTTTAAGAAGTGACTTGTAAATGATAAAAGCATGAGAGCATTCTCTGCGAAGAAAATGTTACTGTAATATTTACTTGGCCTTATACATCTTGGTGACATCAGAGAAGCACTCTTTTTTGAAGTGGACCAAATTAAATATTAATGATATGTGGGGTGATATGTAATAGCACTGTGTGAAAGTGACTGTATTTACTTCACTGAGTATTCACAATGTAAATCCCAAAATTATACATCTGAACTGGTCAGTGTCATTTAGCAGAAGCTGTGAAAAAGAAACCAAACTGAACAAAGTGCTGCAAAAAATGCACAACAGGTTCCCTGGAAGGTTGATGCTTTGCTAGTTTCCCACTTGGATTTATTGCTTCTGATTGAGGGACAAATGTAATGCATTGACACTTTGGGGTAACAACAGGACTGCACATGAAAATTAGACAGTTGATTTCCAACTTCTCCTATAATATAATCAGCTAAAACTCATTGACAGCTATCTAGCATTAATTACTGGGGTTTTTTTTTCAGCTTCCTAAAGAGTCAGTTGCTCTTAACAGCAACTGAAAGATCAGGCTCTAACTACAGTGACCAGTGCTAAATTTAAATGATACAACTGCTGCTTTTTTTCCACAAAGTAACTGCAGACTGAAGAAGGAAATTATGATTTTAAAAGTCATTTTCAATTTATATTTTCCTTTCTCCCTCCACTATTTAAATTTTCTAAAAAGCCCTTCTTTCCCTGTACAATTCTTCAGAATAGTTATTCTACCCACTTCCTTTCCATCTATAACAAATGTGGCTTTAATACAGAATTTTCTGGACTCAATAAAATAACCAAAGTGGAATGTTGATTATCAACTGGGTTTTATTTTACAAATCTTTAAACATTTTTCCCACCTCCATTTTATCCTTTCAAATTCTCCTCCTTTATGACAAATTGTATATAGAACATCAAGACAGAGATGTCCATGAGGCATTAAGCATATGCCAGCTTTGCCTCTTAGTTCCAGCCTCTGCTGTGATATATACAATGCACTTCCAAAAGAAAAATAGTTACTGTTTTAACTCATTGTAGAACTGACAAACTTAGATATGAAAATCTATGTTGTTGCTTTTGCTATTCCAAGATATACTATCAACTGCTACTTTAATTCATCCCATTACAAAGCCCACTGCACAATCTATTACATAAAAATACACATGCAGACACACAATCTATTCGGTTTGAAGAGCAAACTCATGTCACTACTGAGATATATCTTAGGCTGTAAAACCAAGACTCTCAGGTTCTTAGAAAACTTGAGTTCAACTACATTTCTCAGAAAAGTTCTGCATCTTTCCTCAAATACAGAGAATTAATCTGATTTTTAAAATTATGAAGATGTTTTTAACCCTCAAAAGTAATACAGATACCCTGTATAGGATAAAATTTTTTTCACCAAAGAACCTATGGTCTCATTTTTATGGAGACATCTGAAAAAGAACAGTGCTACCTTAACAGAACTAGCAAGAAAAAATACTGACACTGATAAGTATTATAAAATATTACTGCCGTACTCTATTTTGGTTCAACAGCAGTATATTACATAGACATAAAATTAGCTTAACCAGGAAGGCACCTTTTTCAGAAAATCAGGAAAACAAATTCAGTTTTATAAATAGTATGATCATGAAGTCATTCTAAACAATGGACCTTCCTTTCAACTATAAAAAGTTTCTAGATGTATCTTCTAATGTATCTTTATAAGACCATAAAAAAGAAAAAAAAAAAAAAAGAAAAAATCCTTTTCCTTGTACATAAGCTATTCACTCTGCTTCTTTTACCTTTAAAAATGTACTATATGCATATAAAGATAAATTATAGTAAATAGAGATGCACATTGATCAACAATTAATTATTAACATTCATTTATATACACTTGTAAAAGCCACTGGTACTGCATTTTGAGTGGTTGTGTGGATTTTGTCCTCTGGAATTAATTCCTTATATACTTTAGGAAATACAGAAAGACATGTGGCTACTGATCATCAAGTTTAAATAACCTTGCCCTGCATGAGAATTGCAACCAGGCCCTCCAAAATAAAAACAAAATATGGAAGGGATTCAGAAGTTCCCCTCCCTCTTTGCCAAATGAATACATTTCTGTGTCCTGTCCAGGCTCAGAGAGAAGGAAGCTGGGTTCAGTTGTCAGAGTGCCAACGCACAACCCAGGAGAATACAGCTCCGTTGCCTGTTCTTGCACCAACGTCCTGTGTGAACTCAGGCAGCTTGCAGTTCCCTCCCTGCCCCTGAAAAACGAGAATAGCACTGCCTTAAGGCTGGCTGTGGCACTAATAACAATACACAAGGTTGTGAGGTACCCAGAGTGTATGAGGAGCAGGGTTGCAGGAACAGCAATGCAATCATTTCTGTTCTTCAGTTACCTCACAGAAGTATTAAGTGCGGTATATACCTGGAATATTCAAATACATTTCCTCTTTCAGCTTATCCAACTTAAAGAAACATTTCTTTTTCCATTTTCCTTACTAGTTTCCCTCCAGAGTCTGCAGGCAAAGTGCAAATGAACATGGATTAAACAGTCTAGCAGAGCCAAGATCATAGCTTGTTTGTTTTTTCTTTTAAACATGACCAGTCTTCTTGTAATGAAGAAAATCACAAATAAAACTGCCTGATTCTAAAAATTTGAACATTTTTATTTTCAGAAAACAGAGAACATTGAAGTTTGAAAGTTTGGCATTGTCATATCACTACCTAACATTACCCATCCATTTAACCACTGTTATTAGAAAACAAATGTTACAGCCCTTATTACTTGAACAGCCACAGCCGTGACCCTGTTAGAAGTTCTTAAACCAAACCCCTTTCTAAATCTAGGAATTGATATTTAAAAAAATGTATAAGGGAATAGGACTGGGAGGGCAGCGGTACTGCTTGTACATACCATACACCTGATGGCATATATTCTACTGTTCCAGGCAGAAATGCTTTACTGAACTCAAAAATTGATTCATCTTGCATTTTTGTGATTCTATCTCTCCGTCTACATATTCTCATTTTCATTTAATGAAAAAGCTAATACCTGATTTATTCAAATGGAACATATTCTTTTAATAAAACTTGAAAATATCATTCTCAAGAAAGTGACAAAACTAACAGTATTGCCTTGATTAGCATACTACTTTTTATGGAAAGTTGCAAAAAAGGACAAAAACGCCTAACTAACAAACATTTGCATTAAAATCACTTAGTCCCGATGGAAGACTATTGTCCTGTAAGTATTTGATTCTCCATTTACCACACCGTATGTCCAGGAAAAAAAAGAAAAGGGATGGAAAGTAGCCATTTCAGTGACCTTGTGTCACTCCCTTAGAGGAAGACGTCTGACAGGTAGATATATGAACAGTTTGTTATTGCAGATTCCAGATCTTGTGATTATCTCTGACTCAACTTCTGGGGTTTTATCTGGAATTCCTGTGACAGGTCAAACAGTGTACTATCCCTTGTCTTTACCCTGTAGAGACCCCAGTTTAAAAATACACCTTACAATAATACATAACAGTTTCCAAAAACTCTGCTAGAATTGAAAAAAATGATCATGAGCTCCAGACTTATGAGGATCAAAAAAATATGTCTCAAAATGTAGACTTTAGTTTATCAGTGTGAATTTAACTATAGTTTTTTTAGTTTTCACCTTTAGGTGATGTAGGTACAGGAAATAAACAAATAAAACATATCAATTATATAATCTTTCAGAATATTAGGTGATACCTCTGGGTGGTATATTTTTAAAATATCTTGCTAAAAATGTCTCAGACCTATGTGACAAGGAAAAATAAGTATTTACATGTAAATATCTTCTATATGTTTAGAATATATGTCTTTTTTTATTCATTGTAAAATAAGCAAAGTATAACATGAATCACTTTCATTAACATTCATAAAGTACTCTAAGATCATCTGGAAAAATGTTTGGAGAGAGATTGTCAAAGTTTGTCTAAATATTCCTTATTCTTCATCTAATATCAGGTTATAGTTCCTTGTCTTCTGAAATCAATTCAAAATTCTACTGATGTCATGTTCTTTGCTAATCATTTTTGCTATATTAGCCATCTTCAAAAGTTTAATTATTTACCTCATCAACTGCAAAAACACACGAACTTTTAAACTTTGAGAGCCATGAATAAGTATGCCTCATTTCTGAGCGCATCCTACTAACCTAAGATGAAGTCAGCTATAACCTTTCTTACAGCAAAAAATAACACAAATTATCCCCCTTCCACATCAGTCCCTTCCTCCTGTACATAGCATAGATGTTCTGGCAGAGAAGATTTGTTGACTTTTTGCTTCCTCCCCGTTAATCTTTATCTTCCAACCCCCTACTATAGCACAATTCTCAGTGTAGTGTCGCAGGATTTCTCCAGTTTCCTATGGGAATAGCTTTCCAGCAGACACAGAAAGCAGGAGACAATTGACACTGCAACAAGAACAATGCCAATGTTATTGTAGAACTAAGGGAAGAAAGGGGAACAAGAGCTCTGCTATTTCTTCTCATGTCTCAAAACAAGCACTTAACTTCAAGAAGACAGGACATCTCCTTCAAACTTGGAAGCAAGAACCTAACTTTTAGTGGTTTGCCTGGCTCCCTCCTGTCCCTGTGCTATAATTTGTTGCTTCTCAGTAGTACAGGCTCAGCGGGGTTTCCTGAAAGGTGCACAAGTACCAAGAAATACAGCAAAATAAATGGATCTGAAAATCAACAAATATAATTTCATTAGAGACTGCATTTATAATGTACAAATTCTATGTTTTCCAGTTACAGCACTGCACAACCTTTCTGTGCAGGGTTGGATACACGACATGTGGAATAAATACACAGAAGGGTCTACTGCCTAAACAAAGGTATTTGGATGCAGCTGTTGAGTAGATCTCTCTGACAACTTAGATGCTCTGTGATATCAATCTTGCCTTCAGCCATCACTCCAGAAGCAGTCAATATTTTTGTAAGTGTTGTGGCATATCTGCCACCTCCACATGAATGTCTTGGGTACCTCAGATGCCATTAGATATTTATCTGAGCAACTGAGGACTACCTTTCAGAAGTGCATGCTGTGAGCCTTTCAATCAAGTGGTCAGAACTCAACAAATATATGACAACCCCAACTTACTGCACAGGCAATGTACAGCCAACCCCAGACTCAGTGTTTGCGTGCTTCTCTGTTGCTATTTGATGAAGCCACCAACAGAGGACAAAAGAATAATGCCCTCAATGCAAAGTTTTAGACTGATTTTCTTTATTTTCTCAGATTAGGAGTATAATTTAGAAAAGATGGAATACATGATAAAGCACCAATGTGTGGAAATGGATACAAGGAAGGCGAGGTCCTTGCACCCTAAACCAACACTTGCCTTCACTGCTTTCTGGTTTCGCATTTGCAAAATGGAACAGATTTTTTTTTTACCTCCTCTCCATTTTTTCCATACACCTGTCTATTATACTATCTATAGGACAAACAAATTTGAAGGGCAGAAAAGAACTTAATGTATTTAATTTTTGGAAAATATAAAAATTTCTGAATATCAAAGAAAGTTGTTTGATTTAGAAGAATGCTCATAAGCAAAGTGACAGTATTCCAATTAATGTCTCTTACCCTGCAAAAAGAATAGATTATGATCCAAAATGTTTACAGAAAATGCATTGCTAGATGACCTGTGAAGCTCAGTGCAGTGAATATGGCTCTAGAATACATAATTCTGGACTAGAAAACATTTTCTTCTGACACAATATTTCACTGAAGAAGTTAAAGACCTATAATGTCATGGATGTTGACATAAGTGTAAAAAAGAAAAAGAAAAATTAACCTATGAAACAAGTTATCTGACATTTAATGGTGAACCTGTCATATGAAAGGTTAAATATGTTAAGATCGCTGCTGATAATGGAAGACTAGAAAACAAAAGGAATAGCCTGTGAGCTACAGCTTTTAAGCATATAGAAAAATAAATCCTTAGCCCCTTTACATCTCACAAGGGGAGCTGCTTATTTTTAGATATTTTGAGTCTCCATTCAATAGGCCATCACTAGCATATTGTGGCTGATTCAGAAACATGGATCCACTGCCTAAGTAAATGTATTGTTCAACATAAGGATGCTTGATTCTGCTCACATGTTCGCTTCTTTTAAACTTATAATTTGTTACATCCATGGGGAGAAACAATCCCACTTGTTAATGCAATCTGTGTTTCTGTACCAGTAATACAGCTCTGGATTCTGTTCACATTGCATGTGCAATGGAACAACTGTTGGGCAAATTACATTTCATGCACAGTCACCTTGAATATACTGACCAAAACAAAATGAGAAAGTATAATGAACTCCACTTTATCACACATAATGTCAGATTTCTTTCAATTACTTCACTAATAAACTAATGTGCCAATTATATTATTCTAATGACAAAAGGTGGACTTTGTAAATTACAAAGGAAAAATTGAACAATTATCAGGAAAAAAAAGAATTACAAAAAGACTGAGTATAGGGAGGGGAATAAGCCACCATATAAACAATGACTATATAATGTTTTCTCTTTGATAGCATGAGTTACTGCTCTTCCTTCACTCATAAAATGTTTTCTCCAGTTTTGTTCCTTCATACAGAATACCCTAACAGTCTGTTTATGGAAGAAATAACTCAGCTGACATCGTAACTGCCAGCTTCCTCTAAAAATGTCCATAAAGCACATATTTGCATAATTCTGCATGTTTTCAGGTGCAAAATATTACGGCTTCTGAATGAAAAAAACACATAACAATGCTTAAGCTTAAGACCATTCTTACCTCAGACAATGACTGCACCGAGGTTGAAATATAAGCAAAAAGTGATGACTTTATAAATTGAAGAATGAAGCATGTGCTTTTCCAAAAATGTTCTGTAACAAATACAATTGCAAATAAAAAATAGGGCATTTCCTTATTGCCATAACTTGTACTCTCATCATGTCAAAATGCCTCATTGAACTGAGCAGCCTGTTGCTACAGATAATATGCAGATGAAGTAAGAAGCAAGCATATCTCACGTCTGCTTAACCAAAGCAGACTATACAGAAATAGCTGCATGGAATCATTAAGTAACTTACCAGCATGATAGTGAGAAAGTAAGCTTAAGATTGTAAGTTATATGATAAGAATATGACTGAAGTTTTAAGTGCCATACCTTTGACCTGGCTAGATAGATGCTTTGGTGTCCATTCTAGAATTTCCTCTGCTTTTACCTGTTCTTCTGAAACAGCTCACACTAATATTGAAAACAATGGCTTCATTCTGATCAACAAGAACATTTAAAGACTTGCTGTACAAGGAAAAGAAGTGTTTCACCAAAGGATGCATTTCTTATTATAAATGGTTGGATCTGTTCATTCAGAGTCACCATTAAGGCCCATAAGAATTGTGAACCCACTTTTGTCAAGATTTTCAAATGAAAGACTAACAGTGTGGGTACCCAGACTCTTTTACAGAGATAAATTCATTGCCTCTCAGTAATAGCAGCACAACTGAGTAAAAGACTCTATTAGAAGGTACTAAATACCCGCTTCTGGAAAACAAGCTTTTTCAAGACAAGTCACAGATCTAACAACTTACAAGTAATTTTTTTAAAATCTTACTCAAACTACATCCATGTCTTTAACACAAAGCCCAAAACTGAAAATAAATTCTAACTGCTTCATAGAATACCAAGAAATACTTAATCAAATGCACATGAAATCTATGTGTTGCACACTAAATTTAACTAAGTGCAGAAAATCAGGAGTGGGTTGCTTGTTTGTTTTTCCAGTGACACAATGTATGTTAGGATTAATTGATTAATCACTTTCCTTTTGCTAACCTACTTCCCAGGGCATTATAGCTCCCCATATTTTTAAACAGGTGAGGGAGGCTTTAGCTGCACAATGGATGTTGCACTTACAAAATAATTCATGGATTCCTCTGTAAAAAACAGAATTAAATATATGCTATCCAACAGTGGAAGAGTAGACAAAATATGTTTTGTGCAAGCATCTATTAATCAAGGAAATGCAAGTATTTGGTTAGAAAACTGTCTTACACAGTTCAATAAGGGTGAACAGTATTGTCAAACAACACAGGTTAAGCATTTGGCCTGACGTCAAAACAATTAATCAGCAATAGTCAGTGGTGCCTTTATTTATGTTCAACACATCTTTTTAAGAAGTCTCCTTACTGTTTCCAGGACTGTTCAGAGAGGCAGGTACAGTGCAAAGGAAATAAGAATAGGTCAGTCTGCTCCTTGCTATCTTGGTATTTGGCATGCCATTACATACACTAGAAAAAAAGCAAACCAGGGTATTTTGCAAGATGATTTCATAGTTAAAGGAATAGCTAGCAATTACAAGATGTACATCAACTCTACTTGCTCATATTGCTGATGTATCCTTAGTTTCAGTTATACTAGTTTCCCTCACTATTTCTTTGTACTGTAATGTGGTATAGATGCCCCAGTGGCCAGGGTTCCCTGTGCTGACAAATTATAAAAGATATTTTTAATATAAATACATGATGAATGTCAAGAGATGATAGAAATCCATATGCTATCCAGAGGATAATGTAGCAGTGTTTCCTCAATAGCTCCCATGTTCCACTGTGGCAGAGATTAGATGGAATTAGAATTTAACCTGCCTGGCAGCAATCCCAAATGAGGCACTCAGCAAAAATGGGGCTGTTAGAAATAGGGAATTATACTTAGATGTGTGTGTATACTCAGTGGAAAAAAGAATTTACAGTATGCAATATATATGCTTCAAAAATTATTCATTAAGATGTATTATAGAGTTAACACATTTTCAGGGAACTTTTTCAATGGTTACCTACTTCCCATCAATGACCAGACCCACCCTAGTTCACATTTCCTACTTTATTTTTCTTCTTTTTTGTTCCTGCCAGTTTCTCATCACCTCCTCTCATCTTCAGTGTCTATTTACTATTCTTTTTTTTTCCATAATTTCATCTTTTCAGTTTGCATTCCTGCATTTATATAAGTATTAGAGGTGAAAACATGCTAGATATATTTGATGTCTGTGCTCAGACTCCTAATTCCCCAATCCCATGACAGATATTGCAAATAGGGGAGAAATTATAAACATACTTATTTCTACTACTTTTAGAACATTGTGGTAAGTCACATTCCTTTTTCAGATTATTTTTTCAGATACAGTCTCTACTAATTGAATTCTTTTTGGGGGAAACACATCAGAATCAGTTCAGATTTCAGTTTTGAGTCAGAAATGATTCCTGAAAAACATACAAGCTGCAAAAGCTTGAACAGCATATGCTTCGTGAAATAAAGGAAATTACTTAAAAAAAAAACAACTGTAAAGAAATAAAAGTAGACATTTTTTTTTACATTTTGTCTTTCTTTCTGAGAATGTCTTTGCCTCAAAATGTCTTCAGTGAAAGTTCTTCAAGATACTTACATAACACATATACAAAAAACTTGATTTTAACAGACATGAAATATATGTAAGGTACAGGAAGTGTTGTTCCTTTTTTAATTTGTTGTTCTAGAAAAGGTAACTATAGCAGTTAAATTAAAAAAATAGCTAATACAAATTTAAGTTTATAAAAACAAATTCATGAGTCCAAAACTTAAAGGAAATTAATCTTTTGAAAACAAATTCTAATCTCCATGTAACTACACAATCTTTTCTCAGTATTAACGTAAATTGTTAAAAATACGTGGGAGCAATTCTTACCATTCCTTTAATACTTGGACCTACTTTTACAATACATAAAATATAAAACTGGGAGAATTGTTCAAGGTTGCTTTGAAATAATTTATTTTGACTTAGGTCCTTCTCTCACTACCTATTTTATTATTTAGAGTTATCTCTTTCAATTGAGCAAATACAATTTAAATGAAATGCATCTTTGCTCTCTCTGGCAGGGAGAAGCAGGACTGTAAGTTTTGTAGGCTCTTGCTCTTTCTTAAGCTTTAGTGGATGAAAGTGCTGTTGGAAAGTATATAGAATAGAATAGAATAGAATAGAATAGAATAGAATAGAATAGAATAGAATAGAATAGAATAGAATAGAATAGA
>WTSP01023039.1:0-15005 GCA_025331215.1 Actenoides lindsayi
AGCATCCTGGTGGCCCTTCTCTGGACACGTTCCAGCACATCCATAGCCTTCCTGTGACAGGGGCTCCAGAACTGGACCTCCAGGTGAGGTCTCACCAGAGTGGAGTAGAGGGGGAGAATCCCCTCCCTCAACGTGCTGGCCACTCTTCTCTTGATGCAGCCCAGTGATGAGTGCCTGCTCTCTGCTTCTGCCCTTTCTGTGTTTGTTTTCTCGTGTTAAAATAGGTTCCAACCAGCAACGTACAAAAGCCATGGGTGTGAGTAGTGTTTCAGCCACAGAAAATAACTATTAAAGCAGCAGATCCTCCTGAAAGCCCAGGCTCTGACAAAATATTCAGACAGCAAAACTAGCAGCAACAGCTAAGCCTTTGGTTCTGTGTGGGGCAGAGCTAAAAGACTTTGGAGCGCCTGCAGAAGACCCCAAAACTGTGATCCCCAAAACTTTACCTCCCATGCTGCCCTACTGGAAGGCTCCATAGCCCTTTACTTTTTGATTTAAGGTTCTCACATTATCTATATTGGTGGCTCCATCTGTCACTCAGCCACTTTCCTCCCAAAGATGCATGAGTCTGAGTCTTCCTCAGCCCAACAATATTTGGATGCTCCTAGGGAAGTGTTTGCTACAGCTGACAATTTATTTGGGGTGTTTCTATGACAGTGTCCAGTTTGGTTTATGTGTTCAGGTTTCTGGTAGCTCCAAGATGCTGGCTGGTGAGCATGAGAAACATGAGGCCGTGCCTGGTTGGGACCCCACATCTCCTAGCCACGCTGCTGCCCTTGCGTGCCCTACGGAGCCACACCAGCCAACAAGGACAAGCCACCCAGGGCTCACACCTCTGCCACCACCACTGCAAGGGTGCCCATGAACTCATTCCAGCAGGGCTGACCCACAGAAAATATGCTTTCTCTTCCTGCATGACTGCTTCACAGGTGAGAAAGAAGCCCTGGAAGGTGCTAGGAAGTAGCTCAGTGTTTGTTTTTAACTTCTGAAACAAGCGTTTCAGAATACGTTATAGGTTTTTCAACCTCATATCAAATTCCTTGTTTTGCTCTCCACTGTGTAGCTCTTTTCCAGGGTGTGTTTAGCGGGCTGCTTTTAGAGGCCGAGATCTTGCATCCTTCACTGTGCTTGCTGAAGCGGTGATGAAAGGAGCAAGGCAAGAGCAGAGCCGCCCTGCAAACCTGGCTGAGCTCTGATGGCGGGGGTCTGGCATGGGCATGAGAAAAGGTTTCACAGATTGTGCCACCTGGGAGCTGGGCAGGAATCATAGAATATTAGGGGTTGGAAGGGACCTAGATAGATGGTACGAGGAGAGGTTAAGGGCATCTCTCCAGCTGAAGGGTGCTTGGGTTAAAGCTCTGCTGAGACGGGCTTTGGGCAGGGCCACGGCTCACACAGACTCATGACTTGCGTGAGGAACCTTTGTACGAAACCCCTCCAGGGGCACGAAACCCCCTCGCGGGGTGCGAGGCAGGGACGGCTGCTTGCAAGTCCGGGGACGAGGGGGGTACCCAGCGCGGCTGCTGGAGGAACTGGTGCCTGTCAGACCCGGGCTGCCCCCTGCAGCAGAGGGACAGCGAGGAACGAGGCCGCTGGCAGCGGGAGGCCGAACAGGCGGGGAAGGGGAGTTCGCTCCTCCCGCTCTGCGCGGGACACGATGCACACCCCCAGGCCGCCGGGACCGGCCTTATTAGGCGGTAGGGGAAGCAAGAGGCAGCCGAGGAAGGGAGAGGCAGCGGCTTATGTGCCCGCCCCGCCGGGGAGCGCCGCCTCCTCCGGCCGCGCCGCGCACGCCGGGACGGGACCGGCCCCGCTTCGGCAGCTGCCGCCGACTGGGCCGCAGCCCGGCCCCTGACCCCGCTGGCAGGATGCAGGTGAGCGGCTGGGGGTGGGGGCCCGTGTGCCGCCAGTGCTGCGGGGGGAACTCGCCCGGGCTGGGCACCGTGCCCGGTCACCAGCGCCCGCCCGCCCGGCCGGGCAGCCGCGGGCCCCACCGGGAGCCGCGGGCCGCCCGCACCGGAGGAGCTGCCTTTGGGCGGGGGGAGTCCGATTTCATCCCCCTTCCTGAGGGCAGAGGTGTCTGTCATGTGACGGGCTTGTTACGAAGCTCCGTGGCTCGGTTTTGGGGTGCTTTGATTTATTTTTTTATGTATCTTTATCTTATATATATATATCTTTATTTTTGTATGTATCTTTATCTTTATTTTTATATGCGTTTTTATCTTTATTTTTTACGTATATCTTTATTTTTTCCCCGAGTACGGTATTTATTTCCCTCGTGTAGTAAGCAGATGGGTGGGTGGGTGTTTCAGGCACTTCACCAGCGTGTTGGTAAACCACAGTAGGTGCTGTGAAACGCTCTGCCAAGGGAAAAATCACCACAGATAGAGGCAAAAAAAGAAAACCCACCCCAAAAAATAAACATACAAAAAAGCCAACCAAACCAAAAAGTAATTTGGTGTGCTCTTTGCTGTTCTGCTTTGTTTTTCTTCCTTATTTTCTTCTTTTTTTTTTTTTTTTTTACCAGAAGTATTGTGTTTTGGTCATGGTCTTGAACAGGTCTAGGGTGAGCTGTGTAGAGACAAGGCATAGTAAAGCAATAGTTGTTGTATTCAGCTTTCAAAGTGAACTTAGGTCGTGATAGCAAGGAAGCAAACCCAGCCTCTGAGTGCTTATCGCTGATTTATTTATTTATTCAATTATTTTAAAAAATCAAATTGCTATCTAACTTGAAAAAGCTTCTACTGAACTTTTGGACACTGTGTGGGTTCCTGTTGGCCTTGTTTTGTAGGATTATTGTGGCTATTTCACTGTAAAATCTCCTTTTAACTTTGAGGGCCGGTCTAGGTGTAGCTTTAGAGCCGATTCTCTAGCAGTGGGCTTGTCTGGCAGAGACTGTACTTGCGTCTCTCTAAGCACTTGTGTAGTCACGATGACTCAAGTCTACCAAGGAGACCTCCCATATATCTAGAATTAGGCCAGCAAGGTTGGTGCCCGAGTGTCTTCTCACCAGTGCTTCCTGATGCAACAACCACTGGTCTGATGGACCGTTCTACTCGAGGCTCTGTAGGTGAGAGCTGTGGCCAGTGTGCTTCCTGGTCACCCAGCTGGTTTCCTCCCCTTTCCTTTCACCTTGTGAGAGCTGCAATGATGGTTACAACACCTCGAACTTTTGCACCCTGCCAAGACCTCCTGTGTGTGCTGTGAAATAGACTGAAATAAAGTCACTCTTCACAATACTGGTCTGGAAAGAAGCATCAGTATCAGGAGGATCCACGCTGGGACTTTCTGGCACCTTCCAGACAGCAGTTTAGCAAGTCTTCTGCAGCTGTTGAAAAACTTGCCTGGGTTAAGTCCTGGGAGTGGTAAAGTTCACCTTGAATGCGCATCATCTGTTCCTTGTTTTGTTCTAGGACCCAAACAAAGACACGGAATGGAACGACATCCTGCGCAAGAAAGGTATCCTTCCTCCAAAGGAAAACCTGGAGGAACAGGAGCGTGCAAAGGAAGAGGAGCAGCTTGCCATCCTTCAGAAGTCTCTTGGTGGGTGATCAGCCAACTCGCACAGCAGGACAAGTCTTGGGATGGCTCCTGGGCTAAGGTTCTACAAAGAAAGGCCCAGCAGTAATGTTTATGTGCCTGTAAAGCAATGTGGCCTTTCCTAAGACTGTAAGGGGTACCAAAGCTGCTTCTCATATAGGGTGGTCATCTGTCAACAGTACCAAACAAATATGTTCCTGAACACGTGGGTTCTTCCCGCACAGGAAAACTTGGTTCTTGATGTCAGCTCCATATTTTTGTAGAAGTAAATGTTTGAAAACTGAAATAAGAACGGTGCAAAGGGAGTCTGCCAGGTGAATGTGCAAGTAAAAGTGTCTCATGACATTACTTGTCATGGTTTCCTCCATCCTCCATTGTTTGGGCACCCATTCTAGTCAGCCTTCAGCTCAGAGTCATTGACGTTAGTGTCATCTGTATGTTTAGAGTGTAATAGTATTTGTTACAAATCCAGTAACAATAGCACTTCAAAAAGGCTGTATTTCCTATAGTTAATCTGTCCTTAAAGTAAATAAATTCTGCTGGACTAATAAAAGCTGCTGAGTTTTAATCCTTGAATGATATTTCACTTGAATTGATGTTTCCTCCATTCTAGTGAAAACTTATGAGGACATGACTCTGGAAGAACTAGAAGAGAATGAAGATGAATTTAATGAGGAAGATGAGAAAGCTATTGAAATGTACAGGTCAGAGCAGCATGCAGAATTTGGCTTTAATGAAAACTGGAGGGTTTTTTTCTTTTATATGCTGTTAGATAATTGCTGAAGGATGTTGTTAGACCTGATGATAGAAGAAAAATGGGTTGTGCTTCTGGTCTCTGGTAGAGCTTCTAAGTGCCTTTAATAAGATAACTGGGTTTAAGTTCAGTGTCATTTAGGTCTGCAAAATTATGCTGCAGATAATGTGCACCTGCTGAGGGCATGGCTGGGGATTCTGAGAGCCTTGAACATCACTTCCAAGATTTCTCCATTTTTGTATGAATGAGATTAAGGTGCTGCAGATTTGCATAATTAGCGTTGGTTTTCTGTTAGCTCTTTATCTCTACCATCTCATGGTTTGTGTTTTGGGGTTTTTTTTTGCCATTTAGTTTGGTAGTATAGTATCTGCAGAAGAAATGTCTGCTGAGGGTAGGAAGGAAAATAATTTCATGAAACATATTTTTGCTTCTTGCATGTTGGTGGCTTTAGCCTGTGATGCAAACACAAGAGCTTCTGTTGACTATGTCAACTTGTGTATTTTGGTCTGGGCTTTGAAGGAGGTTGTGATGTGCTTCTGAAGTCTAGGTTTCAACCTGCTCCTGTAAGTGTTGTTCTATCAAAAATGCACCTCTTTTCAAGATTTCTTTCCCATTTCTTGTTATTCAGGCAGCAGAGGTTAGCAGAAATGAAAGCAGCTCAAATAAAGAATAAATTTGGGGAAGTTTTGGAGATTTCGGGAAAAGATTATGTTCAAGAGGTTACGAAAGCTGGAAAAGGTATATGGGTAGTCCTGCACCTCTACAAACAAGGGTAAGAATTTGGTTTTAACCTTTAAACCTTTCACTGTCAATAGTTGAAAATATTCTAGACAAGTGTGTAGCTGTGAAATTGTGGAAATTAAGGAGCTGATTCTGGGGTTCTCAGAAATAAAAAATGGAATTAGTGATCCTGCTACTGTTGACTCAAGACTGCTGAGTTTAGCTCTAAAACAATGTTACCAGGAAGTGACTTTTAATAGAATCATGAAGGTTGGAAAAGACCTTCAAGATCATCGATTCCAACCATCTATCCAACATTATCATGACCAGTAAACCATGTCTTCAAGTACCATGTCTCCATGTTTTTTGAACCCCTCCAGGGATGGTGACTCCACCCCCTCCCTGGGCAGCCCATTCCAATGCCTCACCACTCTCTCAGTAAAGAAATTTTTCCTCAGTTCCAACCTAAACCTCCCCTGGTGCAGCTTAAGCCCATTTCCTCTCATCCTACCACTGGGTACTGGAACAGACCAACACCCAGCTCACTACAGCTTCCTTTCAGGCAGTTGTAGAGAGCTAAAAGCTCTCCCCTCAGCCTCCTCCAAGCTAAACAATCCCAGTTTCCTCAGCTGCTCTTCATAAGATACGTTCTCCAGACCCCTCACCAGCTTTGTTGCCCTTCTCTGGACCTGCTCAAGCACTCACTGTCTTTCTTACATACAGCAGAGTGTAACCTGTACCATGCAGCTACCACAGAAGTTGCTGCTGCCACTGAAATATCCAAGCTTTGGAAATTATTCTGGATAAAGTGCCAGGGGGCTGTGCATTAGAAGGGTCTCTGTGTGTCTTTAGCCTGGTTTCTAACAGGCATCAAAAGGGAGTAAATGAGGCTTCCGGTCTGGTCAGCATGATGGAGAAACTTGTCAAAAGGGTCTGATAAGTTGCTAGAATTTTCTGGAAAGGGTTACAGATACTTGGTTTTGTTCGTTGTCTCGAGTGACCTCACAGGTTTTTATTGTCACTTGTGTACATTCTTCCAGGAGCTTCTTTTCTTTCTCTTTTGCCCTTGTTTGGGCAATTTCTACATATCACATCTTCATAAAACAAATTCTGTGTATGATGGAGGGGAAGGTTGTATTGCTAATATCTTAAAACAAAAAAGCCCACCAAAACCCCCAGTGTTGCTGACTTCCTTTGCCTGGAATATTGGACAACAAAAAGCATTCGGAAGTTGTTTCTGGTACATTTATCTTTCCATAAATGCTACTTAATTGAGCTGATATTTTTGACCCTTTTTTTTTCTGGAGCAGATTACTCTCTCATTTGTCATTTTATTTTAGGTTTTTTTTTTTCCCTTGTGTGTGTCCGTTATTTTTCTTCACAGAATTCCACTCTGTGCCTTAATAAATCAACATATGAGCGGCCTTGCAAGAAAGTTCAGAGATGTGAAATTCATCAAAGCCATCTCTACCACCTGCATTCCCAACTACCCTGATAAGAACCTGCCTACGATATTCGTCTACCTGGAGGGAGACATCAAAGCTCAGTTCATTGGGCCTTTGGTGTTTGGTGGCATGAACCTGACAAGGGATGGTGAGTGTATCTCCGGTCTTCCAAAGGAAAAGCAAAACTGGGAATGAGAGAAAGGAGGCTTAGGAGGAGAAATGTACTAACAATCAGATTTTATTTATTTATTTTTAAATATCTTATTGTTTTCTACATCCAACAACATGATATTAAGGCTATCTTGTAAAAGCTGTGGGTGGCCAAGTAGACCAACATACAGATCTTAGTCTCATGTATGTGCAAGTATTCACACCCTGTACTGAGTGAAACAAACATTCTTGACTGTATTAAAGGCTAAATAGTACCCATGAACATTCTCTGGGGCTCTTGTACCTGAATGACTCACCTTGCCCCCAGTTACTTGATAATCTGTGCACTTGCAAGAGGCAAGCACCAGTTATCATCATAGGGCTTCTTGGTTCATGTCCAAGCTGATGGCATATCTTTGTACCTGATGCACAGGTTCTCATCCACCTTTAAAGGCAGCCTGCCCCTCTGTCCAAATGGGGCTACTAGCCTGAAATTGGGCCGCTTCCTTTTCCTCTTGCCATCTCCTAGAGTTGACTGCACATTAAACCCCTCCCTCAGTGGTTCAGGCTGCACAAGGCAGGACAAGGAGAGGCTGTTAACTTTCCTGGAAGTGATGGTTTTCCCTAGACCTATTTCTGCTTGCCCATTTCAGTGGGCTGGGACATGCAGCCTCACCAGCATGATGTGCTTCAGGAGATGAGGGTGGCGATGCAGGTCTTGCAGAGTAATGTAGCTCTTTGATGAAAGCTGGAGGTTGGAGGTGTTTGGTCAGGGATGGGAATCTACAGTGGTGCTTAAAAGACTGAGGTCAGCAGTGAAGAAGGCTCCTCTTGGAAAGCAAATGTGACTCAGATGTAACCTAGTGGATTTTACTTGAGTTAAAAGGATACTCATCAGCTTTCTGGGTAGGTATGATGGTCCAGATGCCTCCAAGCTTTTCCGCAGTCAGACTTGAAGGGCATCATTATCTGAAGTGAAGGATAGTTAAGCAGCATTTCAAGGTCCCTGCTGAAGGATGTCACTGCCTATACTAGGATAGAATGCAAAAGCAGTTTTAGGAAAACCCTGAAGTTTACAGGGTATCTTGAGTATGCTCTGGAGAAAATGCTCCCCTGCCTTGGACAGTTAGAAGGGGGGAAGCTCACCCATGAGGTGGCTGATTTGAGAACAGCTAATTAACTACAGCAGCTGCCTAATTATGCACTGAAGTGAGCAGTGGTAGCAGAACTTCCAGTCAGCTTTCTCCTGTTTTTAGCACCTCAATAATTGATTTTTGAGGTGATCCTACGGTGACTGAACCAACTTAATTCATTCATCACAGAAAGCTAGGCACGGAAATTGTGCGCTTCTCTTTCATTTCTTCCTTCTCCCCTAAGCCCAGGTGACTTCAATTGGAGATAACAGAAAGTGTGAGGTTGTATTCATTACTCTGTAATATCTGAAGGAAATTAGATTTAATGATAGGCTTGCCAGCAGGGCTAGAAGGAAGGTTTCAACTGAATGTGTTGTATTGACTTTCTACCACTTCTGGGAAGCAATCCAATTTGGGTCTGTGTGGCCATATGCCTACTACTGATGGTGGAGTCTCCCTTGCTGTCTTGCTAAGTGCATGGCATAGTGGGAAAGGGGTGAATTACCTTTACAGAGTACATCCCTGAAAAATTCCTGTGATTCAGATGTGTGAATGGAATTGGTACAGTTTGGTTGGGGTTTTTTGTCCCTCAGCAAATCTATTCCCCACCTCTTCTGGTTGGGATGAACTTGGTATATGATGGAAGTGGCTGTAGCACATGAGCAGTGCTCAACTCCTTCACCAGTGACAGATGAGCAAACCTGTCTTCTGCCCTTACCTGGTTACAAAGAGGTGGGATTAATTTTCGCTGGGAGAGTTGCCTCTAAAGCTGCTGCTCTGTATCAATCACCTCTGTTGCAGTCCTGGTTGTAAAGGGAGCAGGGAGGCACTGGGGATGCCACCCGTGGGCTGCAGTACCCTGAGCTCTGCACCCTGGGCTGAAACCTGTGCCAGCACGAGTGGCTGTGAAGGGGGGGGCTTGGGTGGAGTGGGTGCAGGAGACAGGGCAGGGGCTGGGTTCTGGAAGTGAAAGAGGAGGGGAGGAATCAAGCAGGGCCCTGATTTTGGTGCTGGTGATGGCAAGGTGATAAGAGAAGTCGGCTGGGATAGCAAGGGTGGGTTTTTTCCAGTTTGCTCCTCTGCATTCGTGTCTCTCTTGTTTTGCTCTTCACAGAACTGGAGTGGAAGATTTCAGAGTCGGGTGCCATCAAGACAGACCTGGAGGAGAACCCCAGGAAACAGATTCAGGACCAGCTCATGTCCTCAATCAGGGCGTGTGTCCCAGCCAGTGGGGAGAGTGATTCAGAGGATGACTAACTCCTGCAAAGGCACGAAGATTGATACAGAACACTTGCAGGTGGTGTTCCCACCTGGAGCACTGGAGATGCTCCTCAGATCTCGGTGAGCCCCAGAGGAGTAGTATTTCAAGACAGCTGTTTAGAAACTAATCTAAAAAACAAAAAACCCAACACCTTATTGCAGCTCTACTTAAGATCCCAAAAGACATTTTATATCACGAAGCCTGAGTAAATCTTACTCAAACTTTTAAAATATAAACATTCAATAGAAACAGAGGTCTCATGTTGTTATTTTTCTTAGTAAATTGCTGACTTCTTTACAAATTCTGAAACATGAAGTGGCCCTAAGTGCACTGGTTTTGACCAGCCTAGCTTGTGTAAATCAAATCTAAATAGCTGGTCTTGAATAACTGGTTAAAACACTTCATTGGGCCTTCTCTTAGCCCGTCGTGTGTAGATGTCCAACAGCCTGGGTTGTGTGGAGAGCTAGGGGAGGTGATCCATGATGTGGCTGCTGTTGAAGGTCGCATGTGTTCCATTGTTGAGGTGTGCTGGCTGGAGGGCCAGTACCTGGCTGTGATCTGGGACCCCAGACATCTTGAAAAGGGCCTTGGTGATGTCCAGCATCTTGAACCTGCTGAGACCAGAATGCCCTTTCATTTAGCAGCAGTTATTTTACCTTTCACAGGGGCTGAGCTTCCTGCACCACTTTATCTGCTAATAATTAGGGAAGAAAATTCAAGGTGGTGGTGCTTGTGTTAAACTGGTGACTTCTTCCACAAAATCTGTAATGCTGTTGCCAAATGGGGAGGGAAAAATTAAGTTTGAAGACCTGACATCTTTCTATATTAAAGCCTCCTGGTTTCTAGGTACAGTAATAATAACTGAGGTCTTAGAATGAACTGAAATACCACCTTAATTATAGATCTGCTGACACTCAAGAGCTGCC
Source organism: Actenoides lindsayi (assembly GCA_025331215.1). NCBI lineage: Eukaryota > Metazoa > Chordata > Aves > Coraciiformes > Alcedinidae > Actenoides > Actenoides lindsayi. The sequence continues at coordinate 9,930 of WTSP01023039.1, forward strand.
TGCTTAGTTTTGAGTTGGATTTAGTGTCCACCTACACTTTCAATTTGTCTACACTTGGGCTAACAAGCTCCAAGAGCTTTTGCTAACAAGGCTGCCCCAAGGACATTTTGTTACATTGCTGATGGTTTCTGTGGGTGGATGGTACAGAATGCAACGCTCAATAAGCAGTAATCTTATTTTTTTTTAGTTTTGTCTTAGTTCATAGCAACTTTTAATCATCTTCCCAGCACTCCCTCTCCCCAGTCAAATGGGTGTGTAGTTCAAACAACAAACTGTTCCTTAAACTTCAGGTGAAATTGTGAGATCCCGAGGGAGAGCGTCCTCTTTGAGAGCTGAATGGTGATTTGAGTGTCACTTGAGTGTCCTTTATTTTCTCTTCTGTAGGTTTTAGCAAAATAGGTAAAACATTAACATTGTGCAAGTGAGCCAAATGCAGCAGAATACAAGCTGGTAAATCCTGAGTATTGTTATTGCACATAGCACCACACTTTTCTTGACACTGAACTATCCCAAATGCTATCAGTACTTATCTACTACTTACAGTCTAGGAAGGCAACTCTTTCTCCCCAGGGAAGCCTGCACTTGCATATTTTGCTTATCTTTTGCTTGTCCTCATTTAACTGTGCTTTGGAGTGAACTCTGAGCATGTGAACTGGGTTGCTTTTGGAGGAAACTATCTAGAGGAGCAGTGGCTGAGAGGAAAGTCGGTCCAAAGAGGTAGGCTAAAGTTAATCTGAAATAAGACCTTCTGAAGTGTGTGTAGAGTGAATGTCAGAACTTCACCCTCTCCCTTCAGACCTGCTGCAGCTGAGCTGTCTGGATTGGTGATGCAGGCACAGCTGCCATACTCATCTCAACTGGTTTTTAATTTAAAGTTTGTCAAACCTGTTGGGAAGGGGAGGTGGAATCCGCAAGACAGCTTCTATCATTACTCTGACAACTTCAATTTGAAATCTAATTTAGAAAGAAGGCAATGCTTTGGTTACTTTTTAACTTCTATTATTCCCTTTCATTGCCTCCAGTGCTGCTAGGGAGGTAGAGTAGCAATAATATTGCAGCTGCTCTATTAATGACTCATGGACAATAGCAGGGGAAGAGTTCAAAGCAGGATGACCACTGCACTTGGATGGAGTTGCTGAGGGCTCTGTCCTGTGGGATCTTGGAAACGTCTAGGGATGAAGACTCCTCAAATTGGCCCATGCTCTTTGGGACATCCCTCTGCTCTTTGCATGCTGCACAGGCAATAACACCTTGAGCCAGAGTACCTACAGACAGAGGAATCTGGTATGCAGAGCTTGATCCAAAGCTTGTTCAAGCAGGAGAACTGGTGTTTTGGACACACAGACATCCCTAGGCTACTAACTGGACCTGCTAGAGCTAATCAACAGACAAAGCTGAAGGGCAGAGTGCATCTTGTGCCTGCACCACATCACCTTGCAAGGACCTTAGCCAGTGGCTTCCAGCTTCTAGAAGAGGGATGCTCAAGCCCTCTACTCAAGAAACTCTGCATGTCTTCCTCAAAAGCTTTCTGCTTGCTCCTATCCACACTGGCAGGGTGATTCTTGTTCCCTAATCTGCAAAGTAAGCTATTTTAGATGGGATGGTGTCACCTCACCAGAAGGGCTCGTGCTTGATGGATGATGTGCTGCCTTGTTGCTCATTTGAGCTCCTCCGGTGGAAGTTGGAATTGAATTGCTGATGTTTTTGGCATGTGGTGTGATAAACCCTTGGATAAGGGTCTTAAAATAAAACCACAACTGCCTTCCCCTTTTGTATGTAGTCTAATGGGTTTTGTGGGCCACCAAGAGAACGGAGCTCCTGAAGAGCACTGGGGCTGTGTATGGGCATCTGGTTGCCCCAAGCTGCTCAGCCGGATAACACGTGCCCATGAATGACACTTATGGCATTCCCAGGTAGCAGTCTTTCCTCCACAAGAAGCAAACCAGGCCCAGGAGGGAGATTTACTCAGAGTAGGTAGGGGAGGGGGGAGATTACCTCTTGTCAGGACTACAGCAGGGGCTGCTTTGCCGTTTAAGAGGCGGCGTTGAGCAAAGCTCCAAAATTCAGGAGACGTGGAGACAGTTTGACTTCTACCATCTTTTATCCTGAGCTCCTTCATGCAGCGCCGTGTTGGGGGATACCATTTGAGGATGCCACACTGAAAGGGGAAGATGTGAGAATAATCACAAACCAGGAGGCTGAATGTTCTGCCCAGCTGCCGAGACCCACGCGGAGCATCATTTCAAACGGTCTCTGTTCTTCTCGGTATTTGGCTAAGTGGGAAAACAGCTCCTTGTAATCTTACTCTCTTCCTTGCCAATCATATCACCCTGCTCAAGGCCTTTTGTAGAAATGAGGTCTCTGCAGGAAAGATAATGAGATCCATTTAACCTTTTGGCAGAGCAGAAGCTATGGAAGCGCCCAGTTAAGGGGAATGAGCATTAGCTTAAAAAGAAGGCAGCTGCTAAACAAACCAAACCAGCCAGTTAATATACATAGCAGAAGGAGGCAATATAATGGGAGAAAATAATTGGAGAGGGTGAATTCTCACCTGCCAAGGTTTGGGGCACTGTTGCTAAATGCACCATCAATATTTTTGCAGCCTGTCAACAGTTAGTGTCAGATCAATGCTCGCTTCTCGCCGGGGTGAGAAGGGTCTCTCTGTCAGCTGTCGTGGGAGAAGTCAGAGGCAGGGAGTCTATACACAGTGCTGAGGTTTTTACATGAGTTACTGTCCTGTGCCCGCTGTGAAAGCATCTCTGACTCATCCCACACTGCACTGGTGCCAGCAGGTGGGAGCAAAAAAGGAACCCCGGGTCATAGATGGGGGCATGTGGTTTGCTGGTAGTGGACAATCACTCTGGAGCTTTTTTTTTTGTGTGTATGTGAATGTAAGTGAATCACTAGTAATAAAAAGGGTTATGGGAGCAGCCACCTTCGGTTCCTGGCAGCCTGCCCTGATCTGGATAAGTCACCATTCTGATTTTCCTTCACCCAGACCTGCTTGCACTCACAGCCTGACCTTTGCCAAGCCCTGCCAAACCTGGAGGGTGGCATTTTACAGCCACTTCACCCACGGAGAGAGTTGTGCAAGCAAGGCAAGACCACAGAGGGGCAAGTTAAGCTGCCAGTTCTCGAGGTACTTAACCCAGCCATGGTCAGGGACCTGCACATAGGCAGAGGTGTGGGCAGGACTGCAGTAAGAGGAGGTGAAATGAAGGAGTATCCTTTGAGTACTCGCACTGTGCCATGCCTGACCTGTTTTGGTCAGGTCCTCCTTTCTCAGGGCTCAGCCCAGCCTGCCTTCTCTTTGGGTCAGGCCCATCACCTCCATTCCCAAATATTCTCAGATGAATATTTGGTTGGCCTTACTGCCAGGAGTGGTTTAACTTGGGTGAGATGATTCACTAGGGGTGTGTGCTTCCAGCTCTGCTGGATTGGTGTGCAGAGTAAGCACACGATGTTAAGCCATAAATTAGCATGACATCTGAACAAAAATATTGATTTTTATAGAGTTCATTAAGAAAGTAGCTCTGATCTTCATTAATTCCCATGAAAGTTAAGGTGTACTTTTTATTTCTGTATTATAAACTCAAGTTCACAGGAATTTGTCATTATTCCCTGGGAATCTAGGGAAGTTCCCAGTTTCACAGGCTGTATAGCAAGGGGAAATGAGAAACCTCAGTAACTGAGTTTGGACTAGCTCTTGTTTTGCAAAGGAGGGGAAAAAATGCACCGTTATATGAACCTTTTGCTGCATATTTGTTGGGATCAGATCCTGTCTAAAGAAACTTTGCTGTCACTGAGATCAAAGGGGAAATTCTTTCCCTCCTCCATTCTTTTAAATCAACTGCATTGCTAAAACTCATCTATTGCCTGTCAATTGTTTGGAAGGCAGTTGAACTCATTTCTCATTACAGCCCATTATGAATCACGGCTCATTTCAATCTCATTGAGCTAATTCAGTCATCAAAGGATTGCAGGAGGCATCAAGTATTTTATTGATGCATTTAGCTCTTCACAGAATTACGAAAAGCACTGAACTTCTTAGGTCTGCCCACGTGCAGATGCAGGGAAAGGCTTCATTCCCTTCCACGGAAGGCAGAACCATTAAAGACAAAATATCCAAGCAGTGAGAGACTCTCTGTAGGCTCCTGTGGAAGACTGATGATCTGACTTTTTCTTTTTCATAGAATGTATTAAAACTTTCATTTCTTGACACCATGCCAATTTTTTCAGGACTTCACCAAATTAATTTTCATTTACCGAGCTGACTGAAGGAATTGAGGTCTAATGAAAAACGGCAGGAAAAATATCAAAGAATTATTTTGGAGGCTGTTTCTATTCAACACTTCAAATGTCAAATAAGCAAGGAATTGTGTAATCTAGGGCAGAACAGTCCGTGTAACAGATGTTAACGGACAATTAATGAGATGAATGTAGTTATGCATATTTGTAAGCCTCTGGTTCAATGCGAAGTCGTAGTTCTTCTAGTATATTGAACAGCTTAAACCCAAAGATGCTTCTTGGGGATGCAAAAGTTACAGCCTTTGCTAGCGAGAGCAAGTCTTGATTTTCCACACAGCTGTTGCCTACTCCCAGAGTGACACTGACTCCTGCTATGACATGTGTCATCCTGATCCCACTCCCCTAAATACCCATGGGAATACTTTCAGTTGCAAGGAGGGCAGCAGAGCCAGCTACTGAACGTTTCTTCTTGCCTGCTTGCAGTTTATCCTTCTGTGAAATAGTACAGACTGTCTGGGGGTGTTGGGAAACTTCATTAAATATCTGCCCGTGTGCAGATGGCTTCTGTTATGTAAAGCTGAAAGTAGGGATGTCCTGGATCCTTCAACTTGACTGTCACTTTCGGTGGTTTAGTTGTTCCTGGCCTCAAGTGCTTAGAGGAACCATGGTGAGGGCCACCTCTATGGCAGGAGAAAACCATCAACAGACACGTGCAAGCACCACAGGCATCAACTGGTGTCAAGTAGAAGGGACCCTGTGATAGGACAAGAGGTAATGGTAGCAAGGTGAAACACAGGAAGTTCCACCTCAACATGAGGAAAAACTTCT
>WTSP01023039.1:23328-46278 GCA_025331215.1 Actenoides lindsayi
AAAGAAAGAAAGAAAGAAAGAAAGAAAGAAAGAAAGAAAGAAAGAAAGAAAGAAAGAAAGAAAGAAAGAAGTTTTTATTAATGTTTTTCTACATCTTAAAAGTTATCAAAATCATCTTTTCAAGCCTCCTAAGATTTACTAGGTATGTCAGTATTAAAACATTAGAAGGTGGCACAAAAATAGCAAAAGGCAAGAGGGAGATGTTTATAGATTTCAGTACTGGACTGCACTTGGCAGCTCTGAGCCACTGACTTACCCAGGGGCACTTGGAGCAGTATTGCTCTCTGGAAAGCTCATCTCTTTCCAGATCATTCAAGTGAGAAAGGCAGAGTTGCCTCCTGCCTTCTTCAGGGGGCCTGGTGCTGCCAACAGTGGTTCAGAGAGTATTATCGGGGCAACCCAGGAAGGAGAATTACACCTTCTCTGAATGGTGTCTGAGCACCGAGCTGGGTACGGAAGAGGATGGAAATGGGAAGAGATGATAAGAAGACTGCCAAGTTGGCCACTGCAGCTGAAAACACGCTGGCAAGCGTCCTCTTCTGCCTTTCTGCTGCGACCTCTCAATCACCCTTGGTACAGCTCTTATAATGCTCTGCCAAATAGGATTACACTCCAGCAGAGGGAGAATTTACACATTCCATAGGGCTTGATGAAACAGCAATTGATAAGGACATGCCACAGTATTAACTGGAAAAAAATCCATATATATTTGGGGCAGCTGGTGTGGCTGTGTGTGAGAAGAAGAGTTACACCCCGTGTTCATTTGGTTTTAAGCCCAGGCAACCTCTGCCCATGTTCAGGGAGTCCTCTCGCAAACCTTGTGCTTGTTAGAATGTAATTGGTTGCTGATGGTGCTGCTGGCGAACTGGTGGAAACAGAGATGATCCCTCATTAATGCAGAAGCTTACACGAGACCAGCTCCAAGGAATAATTGCAATAGTGTCTAAATACAGTCTGGTCCAAGTTTCCTTACACCAGAATGCCATTTTATTAATATATCTGACAGAAAAAAAAAAAATAAAAATCAGCAAGAAGTCTGTCTGAGAACTGTCTCCTCACCCTCTAGATATTTTTAAAAGCAGGTCTGTGAGTTTTTCTTAGAGGGTGTTTGTGCCTTGGAACTGCATGGAAATGCATTTGGAGACACATCACCAGTCGAGAGGTCAGAGGGTCAACAGCCACTATTAATTGCCTTGCAGCTAGACAGGAGCTGAAACGCTTCCCTGCAGCCTCGCTCAGCTGGAGAGAACATCGCACAGCTGTAAACAGCTGTAAAGAGCTGTCAGGGAAGGAGAAAGCTACACCTACCTTTTGCTTATTGCCTTGTATGGAAAAAAAAAAGAAAAAAAAAAAAGGAAATTAAATGAAAAAAATCAACTCATGGGAAGCTACACACCGATTGCTTCTCTTCTTCCCTAGCCAAAGACATCAGTCTTCTTTTGCACAAGACGCGAGACACATGTTGAGACACCTTGTGATTATAAACTCTCCTCAGCAAAATTACTGAGGGTCAAAGAATTTGGGGACTCGTGGGATGATCTGATTGGCAGGACAATTAGGGAAGGGCTGTGTTCTTTCACTTCTGTTGGAAGCTCGGTGTAATTACAGCTCCTGTCTCTGGCCTGTGTGATGCCAGAGGTTGGAGGAGGTGATAAAGATACTCCCTCTGGCCGTAAAAATCTATTAACCTCGCTTTGCACCACGCATGGTTCAGGCATACAGAAATTCAATACCTGTCCACCATCTGAAAGCTCTCTCGTCAAGGAGGAAGAAATAGAAGTAACAAGGTGAACAGGGGTTTTCTCCAATTTTTTCTGTTGAAATTGCTGGAGAGAAGCTCCCAGGCGAAGGGTTCAGCTTCAAGGAGCGGCTGGGTTCTGGAGGCTTTGCGATGGGAGTAGCTGAGCTTGGGAGGAGTGTGCCCCGTGACTGGGGTGCACTGTGGAGCTGCTCAGCAAGTGATGGTCATCAGTGAGAGAGACAGGGGCTCCCATGCTTACTGAAGGTGCTGCTTTCCTTATTTAAAGGGGATGGAAAAGGAAAACCTGGTGGAGGCTTTCTACTTTTTCTTATAGAAGGGGATGAGATGAGACGTATCCCAGAGTCCTGAGGGAACTGGCTGATGTAGTTGCCAAGCCACTCTCCATTATATTCAAAAAGCCCCGGCAGTCAGGTGAAGCCCCTGGGAACTGGAAGAAGGGACACATCACACCCATTTTAAAAAGGATAGAAAGAGGGACCCTGGGAACTACCAACCTGTCAGCCTCACCTCTGTGCCAGGGAAGGTCTTGGAGCTGATTCTCCTAGAAGCTCTGATAAGGCACAGAGAGAACAGGGAGGTGATCAGAGACAGCCAGCATGGCTTCAATAAGGACAAGTCCTGCCTGACCAACCTAGTGGCCTGCTACAATGGCGTGACTATATCAGTGGCCAAGGGAAGAGCTCTGGATGTCATCTATCTGGATTTCTGCAAGGCCTTTCTCACGGTCCCCCACAACATCCTTCTCTCTAAGCTGGAAAGATACGGATTTGACAGGTGGACTGTTTAGTGGATAAGGAATTGGCTGGATGGTCATATCCAGAGGGTAGTGGTCAATGGCTCAGAGTCCAGATGGAGAACAGTGACAAATGGTGTCCCTCACAGGTCTGTACTGGGACATGTACTGCATAATATCTTCATTAATGATATAGACAGCAAGATTGTGGGCACCATTAGCAAGTTTGCAGATGACACCAAGCTGAATGGTGCAGTTGATATGCCAGAGGGACGGGATGTCATCCAGAGGGACTTGGACAAACTGGAGAAGTGGGTGCAAGTGAATCTCATGAGGTTCAACAAGACCAAGTGAAGGGTTCTACACCTGGGTAGGGATAATCCTTGTTATCAACACAGGCTGGGGGATGAGCTGCTAGAGAGCAGTCCTGTGGAAAAGGCCCTGGGGGTGCTGGTGGACAAGAAGCTGGACATGAGCCAACAATGTGCACTTGCAGCCCAGAAGGCCAGTCACATCCTGGGCTGCATCAAAAAGAATGTGGCCAGCAGATCAAGAGAGGTGATTCTGCCCCTCTACTATGCTCTGGTGAGACCTCACCTGGAATGCTGTGTAGAGCAGGGTAGATTTAGATTGGACACTAGGAAGAAGTTATTTCCTATGTGTGTGGTGGAACACTGGAACAGGTTGCCCAGGGAGGTGATGGAGGCCCCATCCCTGGAGACATTTGAGGTCAGGTTGGATGGGGCTCTGAGCAACCTGATCTAGTTGAGGATGTCCCTGCTCATTGCAGGTGGGTTAGACTAGATGACCTTTAGAGGTTTCTTCCAACCCAGGGCATTCTGTGATTCTGTGAAAGCTCTTGAGCACAGAAAATTAGGCTGCCCCAGAAACAGGCCAGAAAATCACCATTCTCCAGAGACAGTAATCTTTATTTTTGCACATATAGGGCAGAAGGATTTTTTGAGTGAGGATCCTACTTATTTATCAGCTTTCTTAGAGGGTAGTTTTTGGAGAAAGGGACTAGTGAGATCTCCTAGTTAATTTGGTAATATGGCTTACTGAGCAGGAGATTCATCTGCCTTAAGTTAGGTATATAAAGATAAAAATGTCCACGCCTGAGCCAGCCAGCCTTTTACTCCCATTGCCATTGGTAGGAAAACCAGAAGAGATGGCAAAGGCAGATCAGACTAATCACCCTTTGGAGATGCCCATTTCCCTTCAACATCTATCCAAGGAGTCTCATGTGATCACTTAAAGCTTCAGCACCTGATTTACAGGAATCCTAAGTTAGGTGAGATTCCCAGCAGCCATCGGAGTAAAACTGCAATGCTTTTTGCAGATGATGTAAATGACATTAGAGAAAAAAAAAAAAAAAGGAAAAAAAAAAAGCCACCTAATAATCAATCATTAGCTTAATTAGCTCCAAGCTATGAAGTCAGACAGTTCCAAGTGGAGGCCAAATCCAGCCTGTGGGCTGATTCCATCTGGCTTAGCTCTGCTTCTGCCGTGGCTACGTGGTGGGACAAGAAGCAATGGGGAGCAGCTGTTAGTGCCCTGGGTGAAGTCCAGCAGCTCCTAATACCTCCTACTGTGCTCGCATGCAGCCAAAACCCACAGCCCGGGGAGGTGCTGCATCCGCATGACTTGGGAGGGGAGTCTCCAAATGGGCATCTGGGCTCCAGGAACACAAAACAAAGCTTGGACCACCCCATGAATTAAGTCATTCTTGGCCAGAAAGACACTTAGGAAAGTAAACATCTTGAAGCTTGTATTGCACAGCCCTGCTTTAGAAAGCCCAAATTAAGCGCTTGGATGTGCAGCCTGTGCTGAGAGGTAGCGTTTGTGCAGTTGAGGTTCATGCAATTCTCTTTGGAGGAATTTTCACAAAGAAAAGAGGACCTGGTGTTTTCTGACATTTGCTTTAACTAAAAGGCTTTGTGAGGACTTTCACAGAATACCAATTAGGCTCACAGGTTAGCAAGCGAGGGCTGTGTGCTTCATGTTGGCCGAGGTCACTGCACAGCAGAAAAGAAAAAAATCAGAGCTATTCACAAACAGCCTATCCCAGAGCTGCAAATCTGATTTCTCCACTTTAGCCAGATGAGTGTTGTTAGCAGAAGTAACATCTTTCTTTACACCGGCTGATCCAGTTAAGGAAGAGTAGACTAGCAAGCAATGTCTGAAACACAACCTGGCAACCAGAAGAAGGGCTTCTGCTCCCAGGGGCTCATCTGGGTTTTGTTTTGGCTACAACAGCCAGTCTGGGAAGAAATATCACCCCACTACAAATCACGGCTTACATCTATCTCTGACAATCACAGCTACTGCAATGATGTTCTAAATTCCTGTTACTATCCAATAATTGCATAGCTTAGGTCCCTCTTAAAATATCCTTGTGAAGTTCAGTGGTTTTTCATTTGTAAGCAGCTTTGTTTGGGTTTTACAGGTGCCTCCTGCTAACATTAGGGCCACTGGTGCCACGGGATGGGTTGTGCTCTTGGGTCACCAGGGAAAGCCCAGCTACCCTGTGCTGGTCTCAGGGAGACCTGAGCACTTCTACAGGTCCTGGCCCGGCCTATAGGTGATGTGCCACGGAGGCAAAGCAATCCTATATCCCAGACAAACCTTTCCCTTTCATTCCTCTATCTGGAGAAAGCTGTAGAGCAAAGTGTACCCTGTGTGCTGAAGCTCCTTTCCTTTGTGACTACCACACAGCAGACACCTGCATGGTGAGGGGTTGACACTCACAGCACAAAGTGGGAGGACAAGAGGGATTCCCTGAGGCAAAGCCAGGACTCACTGGGAGACAGACTACACCACTCTGAGCTACAGGAGGGACAGACCATCCCCTAATATTCCTGTTCCTGTCTGTATACAGCTTCTCCATCACCTAACCTTTCTGGCCAAACACAAAGTTAATCCTCTGGAGCAGGAAGCTTGCTCAGGCCAACCAGTCTCAGAGCACCAAGGTGGGAGGAGAGGCATGAGTGGCGGACTACTCCCATTTCCCACAAAGCACGGTTGGAGTTCTTTCATGAACAACCCCAGAGGCATGTTCTCCTGGTGTCTTAAAACTCTTTTCAGAGTGGGCTAATGAAAACATGCATGAGGAGGAGCACGGTGTAATGTTATAGCACATCTTCCCCGTGGTGTGGATCATGAAAAACCTACTTTCCGCAGGGCAGTAATGTGCAGTGTTTAACAAAAACATATAAGGTAAAGCCAAGGTAAATTGGAACTGTTTACTCTCAACTTTTCTAATTCAGCAGACAAGTTTACTTGCTGTCTGTCTCTGGTATGAAACAAAGGGAGTATCTCTGATAGTGATACAGCCATACACAATAGAATTTAGCCACCTACACAGCTTCAATCAGAACATCTTTCACTGTTCATAAGTGTAAATAATCCAATTTACAGCTTTTAAATTGACCACGCTAGTGTTTCTGGGATAAGATCCCCACCATTTCTTGGCATTTGTCTCCATCTGTCACATTAACCTTCCTCTGGTTTGTCTCTTCTAAATGCCAGCTAACCAAGGTCAGAGGCAGTTACAACATGTCCAGGAGGGCCTTGAGGTAGTTGAAGATCTTTCCTCACTACCTGGCTTGGCACATGTGCATCAGGCAACACTTATGTGGCAACTGGGACTGAGGCCCCTCAGAGTCAGCCCCCCCAGTTAATCTGCCCTTTGAAGAGAAGAACAGTGAAAAATGTCATTCTTCTTGATGGATGTAGTCATCTGACAGCTGATCTAAGTCCTGGTCCTGTCACTCCTCACTGGTGTGTACTGGCACTCTCTTTAACGTTTCTATTGCTCTCCACCAGCATCAGGTAGGCAATGTCTGTGCTGCAAACAAAAGAGGATTAGGTACCAATGCCTGGCCCTAAAGCCAAGTGGCTCATTGATTACAGCTCCTATACAAACATACAGTTCCCATCCTGAAAGTCTACTTACCTCCAGTTTGCACGAGAGAAGGTAGCTGCTCTCTTTTCTACATTTTAGACCATGTGGTCCTCAGCCTGAGCAAACTGAAGAAATAGTTGCTCTACTCAGGTTGGTAAGAGGCATAGTGAATAGGTGTAGCATATAGTACTACACTTCTGATTGAACTCGTCATTAAAAGAACAGATTTCAATGCTAGGAAGAGTTCATTGCCAATTAATGATAGTGTTTTCTCAAAGCAATGTTTGGAAAGTACAGTGAGACACAAACACATGCCTGGTTCATGACCCTCCCTTTCTGGAGTTCTCCAGGCACTACATGCAAAGTGGAATCCTTATTTCTTTAAATAACTCATTTCTTCCTCTTTCAATGAACTTACTCATGCTCTTTGAACTTCAAGGTAGAAAAATCAAAGGCAGTCACTGTGTCTCTTAGGAGTTCTTGACCTACTTTGTACTGATCAGTTCTCATCTCCTACAGAAATGTGGAAACTGTGTCAGAAGGATTTACACAATAAGCTGTCAAGTATGTTTCTTCTTTTAACTTTATGCATTTCAAGGAAAGGAACCTGAAAGGAATATGCACAAACTTTAGATACAATTGTAGGAAAAGTGTCTGTTCCAACAGACAATGCAAAAGATACCTCTGTGGGCTCAAGAGGCTACTTGAATGAGTTGTCAAGTATAATTCAGAAAAGTGTCTCTAAATTCTTTCATGTTGGCAGTAAAATCAGAACTATTTCAGAGTGATTTTTATTGGCATAGAAAGGGGAAATTTGAAAACCTGGGGGAGGGGGGGAAAGAAAAATATTTTCCCACTTGAAGTAAAAATTCCACTAATCAGTCATTGCTCAATGGTGTGAGATAAAGGCTCACAATAAAACATGATGATTCATTAGGTCTTCATATTTTAAAAATCCCGGCAAATAATCAGAGCTCTGGTTAGGTACTGTGTAGACCACCCCTCAATCTGGCAAATGCCCATTAAATCATCAGCCCAGGACACTGCTACACAGAGATCAGGACAAACTGGGTTTCTTTGTGCGGTAGCCTTTGAATTCTTTGCCAAACAATTCTGTGCTCCTCACCCTCCTACCTGGGACTTCCTTACCAGTGGGGATTTCTTCCCTAGGCAGGCTCTGAGGACCATAGGAATGCAACAAGATATGAAGGGACAGTTTTACAGCTTGGGCGTGGTGAATAAACAACCTTCTGAAGAAATGGCACCTTGCAAGAACAAGACAGGGCTTTGCTCAATGGCACCTTGCAAGAACAAGACAGGGCTTTGCTCAGTGTCATTAGGGGTCAGCCTCTTGGTCATCACTGTGTGCTCAGACACCAGTTAGTCACATCGGGCAGCGCTGGTGACTCCTGTAAGGCTTACACTGTTCCGTGCTAAAATCTGTAACAAACAACATGAAGTGCATTTGTTGCTTGGAGATGCCCTTGCTTCTGGTAGCAGGCACCTCTCTACATGAGTAACAGTGTGAGGGTGTTGAATACCACCACTGGAACATCACCAGCTTTTCTGAATACAAAGAATTTCATTTTTGACATGTCCATTAAGAGGTTCAGTAGTTTTTTCGTGCTGGTATTTCCATGGCCACGTGTGTGGTGCGTGTGAATTCGTATGTGCATGTGCACGTGCCTGCTTTTCCACAAGCAAAAGGCTTGGACACTTGTATCCCTGTGTCTCACTTAAGCACTTTGTGAGGACAAAAGCAAGGCAAACCTGCATCATTACTGTAATCCATCCAGTACTTTTCCATTAAGCACTGCCAGAAAAAATGCCTCCAGTTCAAGGGCAGAGCTTTTCTCAGGCTATATGGGAGAAGTCTGCCTGTTAGAAAAAAACTGATTTAAAGGATGTTGGATCCTTCAGTGACAATGAACTTAAAGCTACAGTGGCAGCAGCACTGTCAGAGGAGTAAGCAGCACCAAACACAACGCTGATCTCACATTGCTCCTTGAAAAGAACAGTGACCTGTCCTGAGCACAGAAGGATGTAATTGCCCCATGGTCCCTGCACCACGTGACAATTTGTCAGTGGTTTCTCTGAACAGCTTGGTTTAGCACCACTGCACAGCAGTTGCTACAAGAGGTAGCATGGGTTTGCTGTGCCTTGTAGCACCTTGGGTCCAGGCCACCTTCTCTTGCTCTCCTCAGCCCCACACATCCTGCCCCCAGAGCTACTACTGGGGCTCACTTTGGCTCTCGCTCCTTTCTGTAATGTTTTCATCCAGTTTGGAGGTGATGTGCAGGGATGAGAAGGACCATGCCGTGTCTCCTGAGGCTGTTTGCTGTGAGCCCCTTCTGACCATTGGAGTTGGACCCCATGCTAGGAAAGGAGGTGTGTGACCCAGGCTGACCTTCCTCCCCAGCTGGCATGATGCCCTCTCCTCCCCTGCAGCCAGTCTGCTCCATCGCCTCCCAGAAAGACCACAAGCTGCTACTCTGGAAGACAAATGGATGTGATAGGCAACTTCCATTTAAAGCCTGCTTGTGGGAACGCTTCTCATCAGCATGATGCTGTAAATACAGGCAGACATGTTCCCATGCATGCAGACGAACGCATCACAGCGCTGCGTTGTTCTCAGCACAGCTATTAAAATGAAGGGAGTTTGATGGATATTCACCACCACACACTAAACCTCCAGCCTTCCAGAGCCATCTCCTCTCCATTTTTTTGTGTGTACCAGCAGTAACAAGGTAACAGTAAACTGATTTACATTCCAGCACGATTATCTGCAGTGATGCACTCCATTAAATGGGCAGAGAGTGGCTTAGTTTTCATAATCCATGGTGACACACTGGAAATGAAAGTGACAAAAATTATAGATAGCTCTTTGGCTAAAGATGCAAAAGAAAAGACGTGGAGGAAAGAGAGGCCCAGGGGTTTGCTCCTGCAAAATGCCACTCGAGCCTGCAATGTGTTGAGTGTCCCTATTTCCACTGGAGATCTGTGAAAGGAGGGTACTGAGCCCCTCAGTAGAGTGCAGGATGGAGCTCCCATTTGGGAAGTAAACATTCATTTTTTTGCAAATAATCATTTTCTGCGGTTCAAAAAACGTGAAACCAAGTGCAACCTTTGAATTTGTTTGTTCTCAAGTATTTTTCTGGGTTTTATGAAGCAGCATCTACGAACGTGTGTAACTTGGTGGGTATTTGAGGATTTATCTCAACGCAGTCTTAGTTTGAAAAACAAGCCATTACTGACCCGAAGATCATGAAGGCAAGTAATGAATACTGAGATGAATGGAACGAAGAGAAATTGCTGCAAAGAATCCCAGATGCCTGAAATTTGTATTAGCCTGCAATTTTTTTTAAGCCATAGGACACTTGAAGAGAGATAAACACTCAAACTGGGTCAGCTCACAAGCATTCAACAATTCCACATCTTTCCTTAACAGCTGCTTCTTGGGTCACAGGGTCTAACACTGCACAGTTAAATAAATAAATCAGGCCATCATTGATGTGTATGTGTTTCTGAGGTCAATTGGGGTACTCTGGGGCCTTTGGGGTTTCTGGAAGAGCTGTAGCTAAATACAGAGATACCTGAAAAGTTGTTTTACTCAAAATTGGCACCCTAAAAAAAGACTTAAATCAGCCACATGTCAAGGCAGCCTTTAAAATCAGAAACATAAAAATAAACCCCTACAGACTCGCCTTAAAAGATAGCTCCAAACTCAACAGCTCTGAAGTCTAATAAATGCAATAGAAACATCTTTTGAGCAAAACATACTGGTGAAGAGAATGTTTATTGTGTTACAAAAATCAATGCAATCTGCAGGGACTGAATCAAATAGCTGTACATTTTACCCTGTGATTCATTATGCTTTCATGAGTAAGGGATGCTGGGATGAAATGGAGTATACGTGTAGTTGGAATGGTTGGAGTATACATGGTGAGAAAATACAATCACTTTTCTTTTTCAGCTTGGAATCTGACAGTGACATATGTTTTTCATTGCTTTTATTAATACACCAAAATGTTTATGTCACGTGGTGAAAACCACTAATTCATGAAAATGCAGAGTAGATGCCACAACCCCTAAACTAACAGAGAACTTTTCATTTAGGTATGATTCTGAAATACTACCATCAGCCAGTCTTCTCTTGGCATGCAGGATTTGCTATCATCGTTCACACATATATTTTTGTGTGAGTTAGACTTGCAGTTCATATTTTCAAAGTATTTGTGTCAGTGTCTGGGCTCCTTTGCTTTAACTTAAATCTGTAACTGCATGAAGAAGATTGACACTGTCACCAGCAGCTTCTTTTCAAAGCGGACACAAGTCAAGCAGAAATTAAATTATAATCAAGCATTACCTTACATATAATCAAGTAGTATCTTATATGTAACTATCAGCCCCTTGCTTGCCAGGACTGAGGTAGATAGCTACTTTTTTTTCCCGTGTTTTGAATATTAATTGTTTGAGCTCATAATAAGGGGAGTGAGCTCTCTGTGTTTTGTAAGGCCAGTCTTTGCCCCACAGGCTATATTCCTGCTAGGGATATGTCTATAGGAGAAAGCAAACAAGTCCTGACAGTGCTCTGAGCATCCTTGGAACTTCAGGCATATAGTGCTTAAATCAATATACCCCAAGATACAGCAGAACTGAACAGCTCATACCTGGTGCCGGGCTGGCTACGGCCACTCTGATTTTGATTCACACCAACACACGTGTTGCTTTGCATAGACAAAACAAGACTATGTCTGCCTGCAAAGCACGGTGGTCAAAAACACTGCATCCTAACCAGCATCTCAACAACACAGTGCACATGAGTGGAGATAGGGGATGGGAGGGTCACAGTTGTGGTGCTGGACTTAATCTGCATTTCTCTGTGAAGCCTCAGGCTAGTCATTCCTTTTAGTCCCACCTTAATTCCTCATCTGAAAAACTGGGATAAAGGGAATGCCTTCTAATTACTAGAAGCATGACTTTGTAAACAGTCGTGATGGGTTTGCAGACTGGGGTGATGAGGGGCCATGGAAGTATCAAGCCAGAGGGAGCGAACCAGAAAGCTTGAACTGCTAAATAATCCATTGCAGTAAAAATGGGTTTTACTCTTTTTTTTTCTTTTCCCATAACTAGGAGAATATCTAAAAGGACAGTAAAGTGATGGCAATCAGCTCGTCACGTCACAGCCCATCACAGCCCTCCTTCTCTCCTGCGCTGTCACTGTGCACCCACTGAATGAATAGGCAAACCCAGCCTCATTTCGGCTTGGGACACGGTCTGTCAGTCACTTCTGACAACAAGCATTTGGTGCCCATTTTTAGCAGGATTTTAACAGATCAGTCTTTATCTGGTGGTTCAAAGAAGCAATTCCATCTGCGTGCAGCTTGGTACTTGCAAACACCGCGCTTGATCTTTAAACGTATCGTCGTTCTGAGTCACCGACTGCTTCTGTTTAATGTAGGTGATCTGATTCACCAAAGTGAGTTAATAATATAACTGGGGAAAATTAAGTTCCTATTTCTATGAAAGCATAAATGTTATCTGAGACAGTGACATTTGCAATTCACGGAAAAAATGTGATTTGTTTTATATGCAGTTGTTGAGCTGCCAAGAAGCTTTTTTATTTCTAGCAATTTAAGTTTCTGTGTAAAGTAGATGATTTAAGACAGGCAGAAGATGCCTTTTCCTCACTGATCCATTATGTCTGCCTTTTCCCTTTACTCTTGGTCTGCAGCAGGCAAAGAAGCAGCACGGGTTAGAAATCACCAGATAAATGTACATAGCTCATTTTTCTTTGTAATATAAGGAAGGGCGAAGAAAACCTTATAGAACACAGAGCTGTTTAAAAGAAAAAAAAAAAAAAGAAGCAGACATTTCTATCATGATGGATATACACTTACACAATTAAATAAAAATACACTTGCAATACCGAAGAGCAGAACACATTTCATTTTTATCTGCAGTGTCACTCTCCTAATGGCTTCTGTCACAAAAACCTAAACAAAACAAATCTGTGAAGCAGGCAAAGTCTCCGGTTTCAGGGCTGCCGGGTTCTGCCAGGTGGATCGGGAAAGTAGGTCAGTGGGTCATTAATGCAAACCTGATGGGAAATAAACCCCGACCCGCTGAAAAGGAAGAGGTTTAGCACGTTTCGTCCGTTTGACATGCTCCGTGCCTGTCATCTTCTCTCAACAGGCATTGCAGTGCCAGGGCTGCGAGCCAAAACGCAGCTCTGAGGGCATCGCGGGCACCGACGTCCCCTCCGCCTTCACCGATTGCGCGGACCTCACAAATCGCATTCCATAGATGGTGGGGTTTTCACACTTGAAGAGCAACATAGATTACAATTTCTGCGTGCCCAAGTACATGGCAGATCGTTTTCAGAAACCTATACGGCCTTATTTCTATTACTGAGCAAGTCACTTTAACCCTTAAAATGTTCGGCATCTTTCTATGTCCTCCAAAAAGCCCGAATTGTTTTTGACATTTCATTTTCCAGGAAGATGTGATAGATGCAGTGTTGGGAATTTCCACCTGCAGCCTTGTACCTTTAGCTGCTTTGCAGCTTTCCTCTTATACGTGGTGATGTGGGGAGGAAAGCCAAGTCCTATTCCCTTGGGCACTGGGGAAAGATACCATCCCGAGCTCCTCAGTGTCCTATAGACACCTTTTGTGGCAGTGGAGAGCTCCCTTCACCTTCTGGCTTTATGAATCTTCTTTTTTGCTTAGTTTACCCCTCTTGGCATAGACTTGTTTAGGATTTTATTTGTTCTTGTAAGACTAAGTCAAAAAAATACCTTTTTTTTTATACATATTTTTCTCTTCTGATCAAGGAATCAAGCACTTGGGTGGGTTTTTTCCACTTTTAACTTAATCAGAGTTTCTTGGTTTGTACTGTTTTAGTTTGGCACCAAATTTTTCCGTCTCTCTTTATTTTGTTTTTTGCATCAGAGTTTTGGATTTCCCCCCCTGAAAAGCCCCTTTCAGGAAATCCAGAGCCAGTGGTTAAGAAATCTGCTGCAGCTTGGAAATCCTTCATGATACATTAGTTCTAGGAAACATCTGACAAACAAAATAATCCATTGGTGAGTAGAGGCATTGAGAAAATACATTTAAGGAAGTCCAGCAATTTGGAGTTAAGGCTTCTTATTTCTCTTCCATAAAATAATCTCCTTGCACTTGTTCAACGTGTCTTTTGGCTGACTTTGTATCTTTTCTGGACCACTTGGAAAATGTGAATGCAGACGTGGCATCATAAAAAAAAACAAACCTCAAGACAGACACATCCCATATTATACCCTGCCTGGTTTAGCTCAAACTTTTCTGAAATGACAAGTAAGATAATCAACCAAATGGCGCGTGGTGCAGCAGCAGGTAACTGAGTACTTTAAAGCAGTGCAGCACAACTCTACTCAACACCAAGGTGGTTCTGGGTGCCTACGAGGATTATGGACCCAAATGTCTTGTCCTGGCCAAGACACCTTGCGATCCTTTGGAGGGTGAAATAATTCAGCTGGCTCAGACAGTGTGACTACAGTAAGAGGAGGAATGGATGCTGAGCATCCTGGCATACAATAAACTAGTGGATTCTTGCAGGTTGATTTCCACCCCCGAAGAGCCCATTTAAATCAAAGTGATTTCAGCAATGCCTTATCATTATGATTTCAGTCGTTAACAGAGAACAGATAATCCTTGATTGCCACTTGTTTTAAATTTGTACTTCTAGAATATTTCTCCACGCAAAGGCCTGTGCTCAATAACTGACGTGAATTTATATTTATTTTTGAAAGACTAGAAGGTAAACAAAATCCAAATGAATTTATCTGCGGAGCTGTGGTCTACAAGCATTTATTCAGATCCTTAATTTGTAAGTTACTTAATTTTGAACCGCCAGACAAAGCTTCTCCTATTTATTATATGATGTTTCCTTTTTGCTTGCAATTTGAATGAAAATGGAAACGATTAAAATATGAGAGCTCAACACTTTGTTATTGTTTGAATGATCTCAGTAATGCTAACTTCGATGTGCTGTGATATGTTCACTTAGACAAAGCGAACGTGTCATAACACTTCAAGCATCTAAACAGAGGAGGTAACATTTCTGTTTGTCTAATTAAATTGATTATTTACAGTCATCTGCGATTTTATCATTTTAGACCTAGTAGTTTTCATCCTCTTGCATTATTTTTTACTGACTAGTTTTTGAGGGGGGTTTAGGTGAGTACTTGGCTTTCAATTTAAGTGATCTAGTTGTTGAGCAGAGCTACTTGGAAAAAAAAAAAAAAGCAGAAAATGCTCCATTTGTACTTAAGTAGAAGTTACTTTTGATTTAAAAAAAAAAAAAGACTTGTCACTGTAGCAAACCCAGCTCCCCAGTCTTTACTGGATAATTTCCCCTAGTTGTAGGACAACTTTCTCTAAAACTGCAGCTGCAAACACTGCTTTTTACTTTTAATGTGATTTATATTGTTGTAATATATGATAACAAATTTAGATCTTCCCTTATGTTGTTGTATTTTGCATTTTAGTTTTAATCAATTATTGTTTTAAAGAGAAAAATAAGATTTTATTTCAACAGTAATACCCAGATATTTAATGGGAAAGTTAACAAGCCTTCCTCTAATCAGTAGAGCAAGGTGATTACACCAGCAAAACAAATTTAGCAGCATGACTGTTGCCATGTATGTCAACTTATTTTGTGCAGTAATAACTTGAAAGCATAATTTTATTAATTACCTTTCCAGCAGCTGAAAGTGCTTCAGACATAGTCTGTTGCTGAAGGGACATAGTATGAGCCGTCTAATTTCTACTCAAATGCTGTATTTAAGTCCTTAAGTAAGTAAATAAAATGAAGCATTTTTCTGAGTGTTTTGTTAAATTGAGAGCCAGAAGAGGGATGCCCACCAATTTAAAGAGATTAAGGATCACTCCAGAAAGTCCAAGTATTTATCTGATATCTCCAAGTAACATGAAAATAAAAGTTAGGGGAACAGCCAATTAAAAACTGAAGCTTTGTTCTAGCTAATGGGTCACAATACAAAGTAATAGTGATGGAAGAATGATTTGCACGGAGGTGCTGCTATTGAAGTTTCCATCCTGGCTTTAGAGGTCATCTTGGACCACAGATGCTAATCCAGTCTTTCAGTGCCATGCACAGATAGGCAGGGGCTGTGAGGGGTTTTTCCAAGCTCCAGGTTGTCATCCTTTCCTCAGGAAGTATACAGAAAAGACCTGCCCTCACTTAGTACACACAAAAGACCAGTCAAGGACATTAAACTACTGTAAAATATGTTTTATGTTATTCCGAGTTATTTTCTTGCATAGAAGTGTTTTATTATTTTTTTAAATTATTTTTGATCATTACCCACCCAGGGACCATCTCCTCTATTGCTTCCCATCTGGGGACTCTTTGAGATGGGGTGAAAATGGCCCAGTCCTGATGGAGCCAACAGGGACTTACACCAGCTGAGTACCTGTCCCTTAACTCAGATGCATCCCCTACTGGGGAGCCAGCAAGTGTGGGTTCTGCAGGGGGAATTATCTTTGAAATGGATTTCTAAAACAATGCGTTTAACATATGAAAGCCTGGGAATCCGAAATGAAAGTTTTTACATACTTGGCATTCATTTGGAAGTTGGCAGTGACAGCTTTCATCCTACAGAAAACATTTTTTATCTCATGAAAGTTGAAAATAGCTTTGTGTAATACTGGTGCCTCTCACTAAGATGGGGCTTTTCATCCGTGACCTACTTTGCTTTCTGCACAATATACCTAATGAGTAATAATGACTTCGGAAAGGGCAGCGCTAGAGAAGGAGTCGAAGTAACGCCTTAAGATGCTGTCTGCGAGAACATCAAACGGAATATTTTTCATTAGGCTGAATAAAAGAATCCGGCTAAAGCACACAGAAGTTTCAGAATTAACCAACGCTCGGCTGCTGGGTGAAGGCTCTTGGCACACGGGCTGGTGGTCGTGCTGTGACGGCACGGCAGTGCCACTGTCAGCACCCCGGGGGGCTGTGTGGCACACGAGCATCCCCGCCAGCATCCGCAGCACCCGCTGGCAGAGCAGCGTGGAACCTGCCACCCCCTGATGTGCTTCGGTGACAAGTAGGGCACCGGTGAGACTCTGCAGCCCGCAGCCCTTCGGGTCAGGGTGAGACGTGGTGGGAGAGAGGACCAGGGCTGAGCAGGCAGGAGAAGGAGCTTGGAGACACAGAAGATGGGAGTATAAAGCCCCATCCTCACTTGCAGAGCCTTTTACTTGCCGGTCGCTCACCAGCATATACCCAGTGCCCATCTAAATTTGCCCATCTGCTCGGCTGCCGCCCTCCTTTACTCTCTACCACCCTCCAGATGAGAGCCAGAGCTCTGCAACACCCATTTCCCTCCCTCCTCAGCAGTGGAGTGGATGCACAGGTCCTACTTCTCCAACCCTCATCTCCTCATCACCCCTGGGTCTCCTTCCTTAAGCAAACCCCCAGACCACACTCCATCCCCTCTCCCCCTCAGAGGGTTAAACTTTTCCCCTTCTCACCCTCCCTGCCCCATTTGTCCTCCAGCATCCTAGGTAATATTTAGTTTCACTCCAGAAAATCTTTGTTAGGCAAAAAAAAAGTAAGATCTTACTTTTGTTATTATTACTATTACCATTCTCCTTGTACTTTGATTTTGCTGGAGTGGAAAAAATATGCTTTTTTTCTTCTTGGGCAACTGAAACTTTGTTAGATTGCAAAAGTAATTGATTTTGTTCTTCTCAGGTGAGCTGAGAATATTCTTGGCAGCAAGAGTATTCCTTGTGAAACTGTGTAGAAGGAAAAGGATTTTATATATCAAAAAATGCATGCGAGTCTGTTTCAAAAATGCGTGTAAGCCACAACATTGCATCATTTTTCTTTCTGTCAGGAGATGCCTGAGTTTTCACAGCAGGCCAACTTTGAATTCTATTTTGCTTCTTTGCCCATGGAGCATAATCAGAAACCTGGGGAGATTTCATGAAAAGCACAAAATGCCTCCCTGAAGAATGAGGAGCAAATAAAGCAGGCCAAATGCCAGGCAGCTGAGAGGGAAGATGAGCTGCAGAAGGGAGACGAGTTATGAATTTGATGTTGGCAGGCGAAGAGAGGACACGGAGGGGAGTTGTGGTCTCTGACCACACCTCTGACCCCACCTTCAGATGGAGCTTCTCACTTCGGGTGCAGCTCCAAGCGAAAGTTGATCTGGAGGATGCAACGTAGCGCTGAGCAGCAGGTCCAAACTTGTGAATAAATTCAGTTCTATGCCCACCAGTATAAACGGGTCCTGAAGAAACCTGAAAGCCATGAAAGCCACGTGAAGCAGAGAGCACCAGCTGCCTTCTCTTACAATACATCTAGGACTCTAAAAGAGTATTAAGACACCGATACTCTCAACGTTCACAGTTGCTGCAAGGCCCCTTTATAATACTGACACGATCTGAAGGCGTGTTTATTTAAGTGAAACCTATATCCAGTGTTTTAAGTAGGTCAAGTTCAAAGCCTAGTCAATATTTGAAAAATCTATGCGAGCTAAAGAGGCAATGAGAAAAATTAGCATGTGAGCCCACTAGAGCTTTTCTTCCCAACCGCACTTTGCATGGAGGAAATGAGGACAGTACACAATGAGTTGGTGTTTGTGTCCCAAATACCCAACTCCTTCTCTGATTTTCCACAGGAAAAAGAAGAAAGACTTCAGAAACTCTTATTTTTTCTGAGCTCTTACTTGATCATCCTTTTTTTTTCTAAACTGAGAAATGGAAACTTTGATTTCCCATCACAACTTTGCCAGAAGAATCAAGAACTAAAAATGAGGTTTATTTAACCTAATTCCCAAACATCTACTGTACATCCTAATTGCAGTATATTGCTGTGACTTGGAAAAAGCTGGATGCCAGATACATGCACCACAAAATATAGATTATAGATGACAGGAGCAGCCTTGCAAACCCATAGCTAAAACTTGTTCTTCATTTACAACAAACTGAAATGGAAGAATGATCTAAGTGAAGCGGGGTATGGCAGGGAAGGAAGGGGAGGGAAGAAGGGGAGGAGCACAGCTCAGGCCAGCTCAGGCCAGTGACATTTAGCCATAGTTTCCCTTACGTTCCTCTTTAGCCAGTGGACTTCCAGAGAGCAGCTCAGAGCAGATGCTGTGAGTCACTTTATTGGCAGAGCCTCTGGAGGAGGTACATTGTTATTTCAGGATCAGGAGTGCACTTTAGGAAGGACTATCCTAATTGTCCCCGCTTACAACACTGGCTTTCAGGGCAGAGCAGCTCTTGGCATCCTTCCAGGTGAAGCCACGGAGGGGGAAGCACTCCAGGGGAGCACCCAAAGTGCTACAGCCATGTGAGCCTGCGTGCTCAGCGTGCAGGCCTAATCTGAGATAAAAGGTGTATAACATGGAGACGTGGGCCTCAGCACTGCCTCTTTTGTTCTGCAGACCCACGTCTGTGGGCCCACTCCTGTAGGAGCAGCTTCTGTCTCCCGATGTGCACAGAGCCTGAGGAGCACCTGGCTCAGGCAGTTGAGTTCACTACCCAAATGTAGCTGGTGCAAACATCCCTCGGTGCAACTTGCAGCTGCAGCTGCTCTGAAAGCCAACATCATCCCTGAGATGCCCACCAGGATGCTCGCAGAAGGACATGCTGCTGCAGGGACATATCCCAGCACGTAAGCTGTGACCGCATGCGAGCTCTGCCACGGTCAAGAGGTGCATCAGGAGCCCCAGATGCTTTCATGCCTAGGTCACCATTTAAACTGTCTTTAGGACAATTTGCTGGAAATTAATTTATGGAGTCAGTGCAAGAGCTAGTGGGTTAGTCTCTTGATTATAGCCAAGCATGTTTCCATGGTTCATCCAGGTGCAAAACTCCTGTTGAGAGGGATTGACCAAGGGCTTTAGTCAGGAAGGGGTTCTGAAGCAGGTTCATGGTTTTCAGACCAGCTGTTGGAGAGGAAGATGGA
The DNA here is from genome assembly GCA_025331215.1 of Actenoides lindsayi. Lineage (NCBI taxonomy): Eukaryota > Metazoa > Chordata > Aves > Coraciiformes > Alcedinidae > Actenoides > Actenoides lindsayi. The sequence continues at coordinate 42,710 of WTSP01023039.1, forward strand.
AAGGAAGCAAGATACCAGATGAAAACACACCACAGTTATTGCTCGGGTGGTGTTTTGAAAAGCTACATGAAGTCTGAATTCTATGAGGCTAAATGACAAAATTCTGTGAGGCTAAATGACAAAATCCCACTGATGTTAGCGGGGCCAGAATCTGATCCTAGTGAGTCTGGGATTGGTAGCCTGGAGCTTTTCATCTGTGTTTGGTCCAAGTCAATCAGTGAACTGAAAACTGAAACCAGACTGCAGTAGAATTCTACATTTCTGCAAGCAGAGAGTCAATAAAATGAACACAAAAGTCAAACAATATTTCTTTATTTCAGATTTCCTTTATTCTTACAAGAACATAATAGGGCTTGGCTACGCATTTCTGTGTTCATTTGTAATTCTAGCTGGGATACCAACTTCATACTTAAGTATAGCCAAGAAAAGGAACGAACCACAAATTGGAACAGCAGTTTTAAGCTAATGCTATTGGTTATGTTTCTAAAAATACTTCAGATTGAGACATGCTAAATAGTATTTTGTTAAGTTAAGCACGTGCAACTCCAAAGAGAGAGCAATACAGTCATTCAATATTTCTCTTATATTTTATGTCAACTTCTGAGACATAAGGATTTTGTCAGTGCCACAAACAAGTTATAGTAAAAGCGGGGACAAAGGTGACAGTCTTTATATAAGCTTGAAACACATTTCCTTCTTTCAAAACAAAACCACGATGTCAGTACAGTTAAATAATTGCACTGTTTTGAAAAGGTCACTGTAGTTTTCCATACACAAATACGCGCGAGTTCTGTAAGAGAAGAAGTGAATACTAACAAATTGTCTTAGCTGCCTCATACTAATTCCTAGGCAACAACGACGTGCTTCAGTTTTACACTTCACTAAGGATAAACAATGTGGCAAAACATTAAAAGCTATGCAGACGTGGTTTGGGGATCTCATCTATGAGATCCTTTTGAAAACAATATTTTTTTCTTACCTAATACCCTCACAAGAGTAAATTTCTCATTACGTTTCTGCCAACTGGAGAGTTCCAGTCAAGTGAGAAGAAATAATGAGCAACATTACAGCGACCAGAAAAAAAAGAATATATGAGAAATGCAAAATATTTCCTGCTACCTCTGCTGCATAAATATACACCTTCAAGGAAGAAGATAGCCAAGGTAGCAAGGATATTGCTCTACACACACCTACCCTGACCCCACAGCCAAGATATAAAGACTTATTTATATATACAGCTGCCTCCTGCTTGTAGGCTACTCTGGGATGGTGATGGTAACAACAGGTCTCTTCACAGCTTCTTAAATGAAAAAGAGGGACTGAAGACAAGAACCCTTTGGCTTCATAAGCACATGAGTGCTTGCGTGGTCTGTCTCCTTCCCTGGAGGTGGTGGTGTCCTCTGAGCTATCCTTATCTTTGGAGGAACTACAGACCACTGCCAAACACCTCTGGGCCATGGATTGCAAGCACGGTATCTCCTCTTATGCTATTTTCCCTGGCAGATGAAACTTCTACATTTATTTTTGTTCTTGAAATAAGTCTACAGATCACTTGGTCTTTCCCATGCCATAGAGAAGGACTATCCTACCTGCCTTCAGAGATACACTCCCAGTGCCTCAGCTGGAAACACTTCTATGATTGATCCATTTAGGCTCCAAAACTTTGGGTAAGTGCAGAATCAGATGTGAACTTGACACTGTTGAAGCTGTTTAAGTTATCCATACAGTATGAGCAGTGTGTACCTTTCATTGCACAATTCCTTAACTCTTAATGCCATTACTAAACATGAATATTTGGCCGAGCTTTACTGAAACAGCCCTTGGGTCTGGAGGAACTTTCACATTTGTCTGTATTTTATCCTCAGGCTGAAATGCATTATCTGAGGTAGTTTTGACCGAAGAATGACCCAAGAAATGAGTCAGATCATGACTTTTCTTGAGTTTTCATCAGTTCAGAGAAGAACTTATAAGGTGGGGAGTCTGAAAGGCACATTAAGAACTATCAGTTGGACTGAGATTGGCAAAATCAAGTCAAATTCAACTGCCGCCTTAAGATTTTGATTTCAAAACTTAGAGGTGGGAAAAGAGGACGTTAAAATGGAGTTGAATAGTCACATAAAAACCCAAATCAGGATTTATTTTTTTTTTTCACTTAGCAGATGCTTTTTTTTTTTATTTTTTTTATTGCAGTCAGTTTGACAGTGTAGCAGTGCAGAACTAACGCTGTCAGAGCCAACTACATGTACTGCAGCATACAACAAAGTAAGGCACCACTCTGAGAAAGTTTGCCTCGAGGCTGTATTTCTCATAGACATTAAGGCCATAAGATGGAAACAAAAATCTGTGAAACAAGCATTAAAGAGATGCATTCGCACAAGGAAAAGAATTAAACTGAGGGCAACGTTTTCAGTGCAAGAGAGGGAGAATTCCAAACATACTGCACGGAATCAAGTTTCTGGTGATCATTAGCTTTACCTACCAGACTGAGTCAGCTCTGAAATCTTCCTGTGAGTTCGTTTTTTAAAGCCACCCTTCCCTCCCTGCTGTAGGGCAGAGCTTCTTGATTTGCTCTTCCCTCCCTTCCCTTCTTGCCCTTCCCCTCCTGTCCATAGGAAAGCAGGCTTCCTCACTTTGGCTGCTTGCAGAATGGCTGATTTATGGTGGTGATATTATGCTTTTAGGGATATAGGATGAAGTCCCTGACCCAGGAAGCTGCCGGGGTGTGGAAACGCTATATGGGTAATCACTGGAGAGAAGGAAAGCGCCAAGGGGAAGGGAGAAGAGGAAAGGTCCCCAGGGCCCAACTAATCGGGCTGTATATTGGAGGACAGATGTTTATTTCTTTCCTTTTCTCTCACATGCGCACAAACACGCTCGTTTAATGATCGCAGGCAAACATAAGCATAGTCTTTCTTGCAGGAGCAAATCGAAAGGAAAGGCTGCTTATAAGGATGCTGTTGCTACACCTTCAGCTATAGCAAAGGGAATACTAAAAGCTGCTGGAAAAATAAATTGCTTCTTTTTTTTTTTTTTTTGCATCAAAGTTCCCTTATGTTAAAAATGTCCCACTGTGCAAATTCCTCTGTGGAAAGAAAACAAGAAGGACTGAAGTTCGAGTTAGCTCTGGTAACCTGTAAAGAACTGAGGCTTTCCAGAATTCGAGTGCTGAGGCAGATGGCAGAGCGAGAAGAATCACATTTTAAAAAACAACAACAAAAAAAAAACTTGGAAAAAACAAGCAAAGAAATCCACTTTCAACCTAACACGTTTCTGTTACTGAAATGATTTAATATTGGACCTTAATTTATTTAAACTTCTTGCTTTGACCAGAAGCTACTATGCACCAAAAGATTTATTGGGTATAGTGTTCTTCCTGCACCGACTTTGTGTCCATTGGTATGGCACATGAGGAGCTGTCCTGGTTTGAGTGAGAACAGCAAATTCTGGTCAGCGATCTTCCTTCCCAGCTCAGCTCTTCTCCCTGCAGGCAGCAGCTGTTGGCACAGGCAGGGGCTGCTCCCAGCAGGGAGAACACCCCATGGGCACAGTCGGGACCCAGGGGTGGGGTG
>WTSP01023040.1:0-29503 GCA_025331215.1 Actenoides lindsayi
TATATAAAAAAATTAAAAGAATAAAATAATCACACTCGATGTAGGCACAACTGATTTACCACTGGTGTCACCGAGCGGAGCACAGGACCTGGTACCTGCCGTGGGCACACACTGGGGTGCCCAAGGGAGGAGGAGGAGGAGGATGAGGATGGATGCACAAACCAACTGACACCCAGGCTGGGACGTGCCGCCCAGCAGCCCGTCCCGAAACTGCAGAATAAAAGTTTCCCCGGGACTCAGCCCCGAGGTCGTAGTGCGAATGTGTCCATCTTCAGCGGAGCCGCCGCTACCCACTCATGAGCCGCCGGCTCCCGTGGGCACAGAGAAAATCTGCGGTGGTTTTTCTTTTGGGGGGGGAGGAAGGGGGATGGCCGGGAAGTGGAGGATGTTCCTTTTGTGAAGGGCCATTTGTTGGTGCTGCGTGCGCCTGGCGGGGTCAGGCAGGATGAACCCACGAACCCTCGCCCGGGAGCGAGAGGAGAGGAGAGGAGAGGAAGAAATGTGGTTTCTCTGCGCAAAGGATGGAGAGACTCAGCCTCGCTGCGCATCTCAGGACTGCTCGTTAAAAGCATGTAGTGTGAACAGAGACCCTTCGGAGACCTTGGACTGGCCAATCTTCTTAAAACCGAAGTCACAGTAGGGAATAGAGGAGGCAAAATTGAACTAGTATCAAAAAGAGGAAAAAAAAAAAAAAAGAAAAAAAAAGCAACTCTTACAAACCAATCCCAGATCTTGACTCAGTGCTGTTTCTCATATATAGTGCTAGACAATTTAGTCATGAGTTGTTTGGTTTTCTTTTTTTTGTGTGTATGTGTTGGTTTTTTTTTTCCTTGCAGGCATTGGAAATCTTCATAGTAAAAAAAAAAAAAAAAAGAAAAATTAAAAAAACCTAAGATGGCCAGCTTTCCAAAAATCCCTTAGTGTTCATTAGGCTATGAACAATTTGGCGTTCACTACAACATGAACACTCAAACCAATTGCACATCCAGAACTCCGGCACCTCTCTTTGTTTGTTCGGCTTTTGTGTTTTGTATTTTTTTTTATTTTTATTTTTATTTTCCTTTCTCCTTGTCGCTTTTGACTTAGTTGACCACCACCCCTTTCGTCCAAATGTCACAAGTTGAAAAGACCACAGAGTAAGACTTTACTGGTCGGGCAAGAAAGTCTCTCCCTACATTCTACTGTCTGATGAGATTTGAGAGCAGCAGGTAGTTGCTGTCAGCAGTCATTTTTTGCAAAACAAAAAAAAAAGTTTAAAATAAAATACAACACCCATCCGATTTCTCGAAGGTCTACACCATGTTGTGATGGTTATTCCGCTCAATGATGTCCACAGGTGAAAGGATCTCCTTCCGGATGGGTGGTGGAGGCAGGCATGTCTTTGTCTTGGGCTTGAAGAGATCTGAGACGTAAAACACCTGGAGGAATAAGGGGGAAAAGGCAAACTTAGCGGCAGTGGTTGATGCTTTGTTCACAAATACCATTCACAGAATATATACGTATCTTTAAGCTGCAAAAATAGCACTTTCTGTGCTATTGAATGCCTGCCAGTAACACCGAGAGCTGTGCGATGCCAGGCGGCTGCTACCACCTTCCTGTACAACACGGAAAAAGGCCGAGACCTCGCAAAACACAACACAAAACCCTTACAGAACAATTTCATTTCTCAGTGCGTAATCACCGAGCGCAATACCCAAACCTCTGCTCAACGGGTTGAAAAGCCAGGAAACAGATACATGGCCCACAGTCCAATAAAAGAACAAAGGTCTCCAAAGGGCTGGCCTGACTCATGGCGAGTGGTTTTGGGGACGGAGTTGGCGTCAAACACTTCATTCAGCCAGACATCAGGCAGGCAATTAAAAGCTTTCAAATCCGAGATCATTTGAAAGTTATCAGCGATGAGTCAACGGTGAGTGACGGTCTCCTCGTGCCCCACCAAGGCACCGGTGCACGGAGCTGGGGTCTGGTCCTGAAGCCGAAGCCTAAGCAGAGGAGAAGCTATTCCTGACTACTCCTTCCTAAATATCCCGTGATGTAACCCCTCTCCCGGATGTGAAAAAGCCAGTGCTTGGCAATTTCGGGAGGTAGCAACACAATAAGAAACAAAGTGCTGGAAGGAAACTTCCACATCCTCCCTTGGCAACTGCTGAACAAAGCTTATCGGTCCTCCAGGACCGGGGCACTTTCTCCCTTGCCAAACCTCAGCCCCACGCCAGAAGGGAAAAGAGTCAGACAACACCGATCCTCTGGATGGAAGAAAAAGTGGCAAGGACTCATCATTTTGTCAGCTGGCACCTCGAACCTGCTGCCAACTGCCTCTGCCAGCCCAAATCTGTCAATTCATCTCAGATAAGCACTGATAATTCGGACCGAGTTGTGGGCTTGCTGAGCCGAAACCCCAGAAGGAGCAGCACACGGTGTAGGAATTAGTAGCACATTTGTGCTTTCTCCCAACAGGACTCAAATGCAACATTTAAGCAACAAGATAAATCAGGAGGAGGAAAAAAAAAAAATATCCAAGGTGCTCAAAGGGATAATATTTGATTAGTACATCCAGGCTGGGTAACACAAAGAGGGAGCAAAGGCTTTACCCACCTGCACCTCCACATTTTCTAGCTACCCAGAACCCTACACAGCAGGTCTAGCTGTCCTTGAACACAGTTTTTAACAAGTCTCTATCAACACAGGAAGATAAGGAGCTGAGCTGAACAGTGAACCTGCTGTAAGTGGTAATTTACTCCTACAATTGTAACTGGGGATGCAGGAAGCTGAGGAGTTGTTGCTTGGTTTTTATTGCTCCATGGAAAAGCAGGGAAAGAGACAACATATAAACCAGCTCTTTTTTTGTGGTGCTAGTGTCTGGCTGCCTTGTATAAAGGAGCTGATAAAGTTGTTTACATGGCATCCAAGTGGCAGCATTTGTACATTTGGTTAAGTAATAGGATCCAGCTGATCCAGCCAAGGATGGCAAGTTGGAGCCTGGCCTCTTGCTGCAGCATCACAGTATAAAAACATGTTGAACTGCTCTGACAATGGTCTTCCTTTGGGTCATTGATAACTGCAAAACCCCCGTTCAGCTAGCGCGGTGCATTTTTGATGCCAGCTTGCTCCCTTGCCCACCTCAGAGAGCTGGATTCAATCAAAAAGCTGTCCAATTTCTGCCCCAAGATAGCCATGACAAATTGATTTACGGGAGGAGATTGCTGAGCGCAAGAAGCATATGGGGATTACACCGAGTCTGGTCCTTATTTTGAGCAGGAATGAGTTATGGCAGAGTGTCATCTCGGGTATTTTGGCTTTTACCATGCTGCTTGCTGCTTTTCAGGGTTTGATTCAGAGACTGGCTAAGAGTTTTCATTTTGCTTTAAACTCTATTTCACTTGAACATGGCTGGAGGTTATATAAACACTTAAGAGGACTCATGAAACGTGATCTTTGGGGGTTAAAACAGTGTGTTAAATCCTCCTAATGCTTGAACTGTTTAACACAAAAAAGGACTAATAAACGTGCAAAGTTTTTCACTTGGATTAGCTCCATTTCCTGTAGAAGGTGCTCTCCACCCATAAAGAAAACTCAATGGCAGAAGACTGAGCATGTATTATAGAAAGGAAGCCAGTATCTTAAATTGCCACTTCACAATTCCTATTCCTTATATTGAAGAAATCTTTAAATCACATACAGAGAGTTTAAAACAACTCATCTAAGCTAACCAGAGCAACAGCAGGAGCACGCCCTTCCTACATCTCCTTTTTTCTTTCTCCATCAGATGAGACACACACTACACAACACACAGCGGGCCGTCTACAACGCGCGTAAAAACTATTTCCATTTAAGAAATCCTCATCATATTTCACCCTGGATTTGAGTCTGAATGTTTCATCAGCTGGAAGTGCTTGACACTAATGTCTTCTGCTTGTTATTTCAGGCACGGAAGGACAAACGTGTCTGCTGCAGCACAACCTGGATTTAAGCTCTGGCAGCCCTCGGAGATGAAATCCACAATTGGTTTCTGCTGAAAATTACAGTCTGATACAACCTTTGACTGTTATCACAGTGGACTCTTGTAGGCTTTGCTGGGGGAAGAAGTGTCTGGGAGCACCCAGGGTGGGTTGGAGGTGAGGAGTCTCCAGGTCCTGCCGTCTGCTTCACTAGAACAAGATCCTAGAGCTGGGCAAGGACCGCCAGGACATACCTGTAACTGCAGAGCAGTTTTTGCAAAAAGCTGCTAAACTCTACATTAAAAACAAACTCCAGGGAGTCTTTTCTTCTTGTCCCTTGTTGCCATGTTCCAAAAGGAGGAAAGTCTGCTGACCCCTCCTCGGCAACGACTCACACCAAGCAAAGCCAGGTTCAGGAGGAGAACAACATATTGATGGTTATTTGCAAGCTGATGAAGTAGGACAAGGGTTGGGTTTAAACCCTTCTCCAAGTCCTAAGATGCTACTGGAGATGTCCCCAGTCACCAAACCATGCCTGCACAGTGTCTCGAGACACTGCCCCTTCCACAAACAGGCTAAGAGCAGACCAGGTTGTCCTGGGCTGGCAGGCAAACATGAGCCTGTCTGTGAAAGTCCAGGCAGCTGCTTCCTATGTCAGTTGAACTCGACACAGGAAAACCAACCCAACACTACTGCAGCCTCCCCTTCCCAGCACAGCTTCCAGCTGCCGGAGAGAACGGCCAGCCCTGCTGCTTGTCCTGGCCAGGAAGCATCCGGACGCCCATCCTGAGCATCCGGAGAGCTATTGTCTTTCTGCAACTGCTGCTGGATCCAGGGATGGATCGCCTGGTCCCTACTCCCTCTGTGTATGGCTGTTATCCCACCTCTCAAGCAGAAAGGCAGATGGAAAGGTACACATCCTCTTGTAAAACAGCCTGGTGATGTGCACTTGGTGTCCCAACAAACCCACACGAGACAAATGCCGGTGCCTGGTCTGAGACAAGCTGCTGCATTGCTCTCTGCCTGGCCCAGAGCTGCCAGCACTGCTACAGCCAACTGCTGGGATTGGTGAAGGTTACCAGGATTTGGAGAAATACCCCAGGCAATATCGGGAAGAAGGGCACAGGACCTATAGTGCTGTAGCTGTGAGCAGGAGTTTCTCTAGTTTCCCCCTCTGAATTTGCTGGCCTCACATGGGATGCTGGCATCAGGCAACAGCAAAACCCAACAGCTACTGCTCAGGGAGTTAATAATGCTTAATAAAAACTTCCTGACAATGACATTTTTGTCTCAGCTTTGAAATATCATCAATGAGTGGAAAGTGCATAAATAACCTATTTTCTCTCCTCGCAAAATATAACATTAGTGAACTTAATTCCTTGCCTCCAGGGCTGCTTTACTTTTAGATCAGTTTATTAAAAAAAAAACATACCACAACCAACAAGCCAAGAAAGTGGAAAGCTGTTAAAAATCTTGCTTTCAGGAGTTTGCACAGACCTGGGAACAACCACAACTCCCAGCCCCTTTGTTTCTATGCAAGGCAGCCTCTTGACCCAGTGTCCCCCACCCGGTCTACTTTAAACATCTACATGTGTCACTTTGAGTTACAGGGCTGCGCAATCAGGTCGCTCTTTGGAGAGCAAATTGCATGAGAACAAGCCCAGCAGCCGCGGACAAGCGGGCACGGCTTTTGTTCACCCTTTTGCTCCCCCATGCCAAAGAAGGCACCCTGCCTCCCCTCACTGGGCAGGCACCAGCTCCTGCTCCCAGGGGATAGGGTTTGGTTGGATTGAGCAGGGAAGAGCCGTAATCCCAACCACACCAGACTTCCCCCTTGGGGTCCGGAGGAAAGCTCTGCAAATGAGCCGCTGCTTGTTCCGCAGAGCAGCCGGAGAAGCGAATGCTGCTGGCCAAGAGGGAAATGCTCTCCCTTGTCTGAACACCTTTTCAGCACCCTGAGCTGCCTCAGTGAAGGGCTCCTTCACCCAGGAGCCTCCAGGCTCAAAGCTGATGGGGAAAAACCCTAACGGCTGCATTTTTTTCTGCATATGAAGTTTGTTTGGGTGGGGGAGAAGAGGAATTGCTTCATCCCTCCAGCACGGCAGCGGCGTTTGCTCAGAGGGAGAGGAAAGCACTGGCAGGAGCACCCTCCTCGGCTCCCATCAGAGCACCCGCCGTCAGACCAGTAAGGTGCTGTGCTCTCGACCCGCAGCGAACGAGGTTTACACAGGGGTGACACCAACCCAAGCCCCCAGAGCACGTCCTACGTGAGCTTGCAGCAGCGTGGGCCGGGGAGGTGCCCGCCCTGCATCCCCAGTGCCGTTCCCCGCACGGTTTGCCACACTCACCACGCAGTAAGCCACCAGGGCTCCCTGTGCAAAGCCCGCCAGCACGTCGGTGGGGTGGTGCTTGTGGTCCGACACTCGGGACAGGCCGGTGTAAAACGCCATCATGATGAGGGTGAACTGGAGGAGGGGACGGAGCAGGCGGGCTCCCTTCCACGTGAATCTGGCCTGCAGATAGAACTGTGGGGGAGAGAGGAGGACAAAAAAGGTCGCGTCAATTTGAGGGCGGCAAAAGGAGAAGCTGGGCCCAGACCGCGCCCGCGCAGCGGCAACCGCTCCGTAGGGCTGGCCGTGGGGCACCTGCACCCCTGTGGCCCGAGGAGAGGGAGCTGTCCAAGAAGGATGCACTTTGCAAACGTGCAGCCTCCCTCATGCAGAGGGATTTTAACCCACGGAGGGAATGTGGGCAGAGGTGGATGGATACAGCCCTTCCTTGGTGAGACAGGGCCAGGAGCTGGGGACCTCCTGCATCCCGGCTCACACCGCGGCCCCGCTTCAGCTTCCACACATCATCCCATTAGGTCGAGTAAGGAAATTCCTCCCCACCACTATTAACAGAAGCAAAGTCCCAAATGTGGGGCACGAAGGAGCCACGGCACCTCTCAGAGAGCATGAGGAATCAAGGCAGCACACCACACCTCCAGTGCCAGCCCTGCTGATTGCCAGACACAGCCGCAAGCGCTGACCACGTGGGTACAAAACACATTTAAACATCACCATCGTGCTTCCCAGCCCAAGGCCTGGGGTTTGCAGGGGCGTAGGGAGCAGCTGCCCCACCACACCAGTGGGGGAAGTCCCTCCTAGCCAGTGAGGGAAAAGCTGTGTCCGGGCGCGAGCTAAAAAGACGAAGCTGATGTGACGTCAAATGGACATCATCCCCCCCTCCCCGTGACTATCTCAGGACCGTTTCCGTCTCGGCTGGTGGGCACGGCAGGTTCCTGTGGGAACCGGGAAGCGGGACTGGAAGAGAGGACAGGAAAACCACAACCCACTGCCCACAGACGAGCGGGGCCGGGCGCAGCGCGGGGAGGAAGGCTGCGGGAAGGGAGGGATGCCACAGCAACCTTTGGGCTTCAGGAAGAGAGAGGCACTCAATGGCTCGGGGTGTAAAAGTGCCTGAAAAATGCTGCTCGGCTCCTGCAGCCCAGATCCACGGCCCCCGGGCTCAGCTGCAGTGGGTATTTTCTGCCTGGTCCTAAATGAAGCACTGGAAGTCCGAGCCAGTGTGGGACTCAGCAACATCGGTGGGCTGGGAAGGGTCTTAATACCCATTTACACTCCCTTTTACACACTCAGAGCAGTTTACAATGCCTTGATATGAAAGGGAATGAAGCTCTCACTGGGTTCCCCAAAACCACAAATAACTTAATTACACCATTTACCTATAAAAGCAGAATTAATTGGAAAGCTGATAAGGGGAAAAACATCATTTTGGCCAATTTAGTTTAGCTGTTGCATAAACATTACATTTTTACACACACGCTGGGCTCTTTAGAGGAAATGAAGCATCATGTCATTTGAATGGAGCAGATGCTCCAAATTATCCAAATTGTTAGCCAATTAACATGGAAGGCAGCAGTACCAAAACAGGTTGGCGCTGGTTAATGCACGTTATGATTCCAGGGAATATATCTGCAAACAGCCCGAGTCTGGGAACAGAGCCACATCCCCAAGGCACACACCCACCATGCCACTTGTGCACGTGATGCTGCAGGATGACTTACAGCTCTCTAGATGCCCACAGCAAAACCAGGCTAGTGTAGCCCAGAGAATGGAGCACTGGGCTGGTTCTCTGTGATGCCCAGGAGAAAGAGGAGTCAGCGATCACCATATCAAAGTCAGGAGGCATGTTCTGCCCAGAAAGATCTAAAGAATTAACAGAAAACCCACCACCAACAAGAAGGTGTTTTCCATCCAGCTACCACTGAGCTGGAAAGCTGGAGCTGTACAATAGCACAGGCCCATCCTGCACAGCCCCTTGCCGTGATCTAAGGGTAAGCACACTATTCTGCAAGGATACAGCAGGGAACTGCATTTCCAGTTTGCAATGCTCGGGCTGGATGAATTTTCACTGCTGTGGTATTTGTGTGCCCAGTTATCTGCCACTGAACACAACCTATGCAGGCAGGATGCTCCCAGGAAGTATCTGGGGAAGGTGATGGTAGAGCTGGAAGCTCTGAGATCTTTAAATACAACTTCTCAATGCAGAGATGACGTGTCTTAAAAAAGCCAAACCAAAACAAAACAAACCCAACAAATATAAATCCACAGCATTTGTGGAGTGTAACATTTTTAAAGCACAAAGAAGATATAAAAACATGCTTCTATTGCCATGGCTTAGGATCAAGATTATTTTCATCTTCAAGAGTCTCAGCCCAGCTCAGGCAACAGTGCAAAACTCAGGTTCCAGTATGTTGCTGCAGAGCAAAATCAGCCCCAATCGTTAGATCTTATAAACTACTACTCTTAGTTCTACCAGGAAGACTTGAAACTTAACATCTTATTTTAGTCTTGAGGCTCTGTCACGTCAAAACCCTTAAGAAAGAAATTTGCTACTGCTGGACAATCTGACACGTGTCCCTTTTACACAGCCTTAACATCCCTTAAACCATTCCATCCCTCAAGCTTGGACTAAATGGGTCATGTATAGGTGACGAAGAAAAATATCAGTTGAAAATGAGCAATAAAAGCTAACTCTGAGTTCAAACACAAAATAAAGCAGACACTTTTGGGGCGGAAATGGTTCAAAAATGAACTTGTTTGTATACTGCCCCACTGCTCTGAACTGTGTGTCTAACCTGCAGGCTTTGGGCTTGGAAAAGGTGTGCAAAGGCAGCCTGGCACCGCACAGGGTGTGCTGGGTGCCACCCGAATCCCCAGCACCCAACTCACACCCACACTTGTGTGTCTTGGAGGAGTAAAACCCACCCAAACTGATACACTTCAGACACTGCGACTCAGCATCAGGATCTCAGCCGAGATCCTTTTACTGCCACAGAAAAAGTCTTGGGAAAAATCGCTGTTTAGTTCCTCATTTATAAAGGGAAAAAAAAAAAGGGGGAAAGAAAGAGGACAGCAGCACTTATATTCCACAGGCATATTACGAGCATGCAGTGTGTCGAGAACCATGCTCAAACACCAGGGTGCTGAAGATCCCTTAAGTACTTCAGGGGTAAGCCTCAGGGTACTCCAAACTTGGCCTCTGCTGTCAGCAAGAAAGAGAACCCTAGTTAACAAGAAGAAGTCCAAAAGTGAAAGGAGAACTTGAGGGCTGAAAGGATCAGGATTTCCCTAAACCAGGAATTTGTGCTGCTACTAAGAAATGGGAAGTTCTGGGCAATTTATCTGGAAACTGGTTTTGAGAAGGTGTATGTATGAAACCTGGGAAACAAATCTGAAGAGGTGCCTGCTAAGGACTGCCAGATTTGGACAGTAACATGGCACTGGATGGAGCCCTTCCTGGAAGGGGATGGAGGAGCAAGACCACAATCAGGGTTTTTTCCACCACAGACCATTTCCAGACAGTGAAAGCCAACAGGAGCATCACCAGGAACAAGAGTGTATGGAATGAAGTGGGATCACAGAGTAGGAGTTATTTGGAGCTGCTATCCACTGTCTCCTGGCAGAGGCCGAGTTACCACAAAGCAGATGGCTTGAAGGACGTCACATCGGTCTTCTGCCAGGGGACTTCCACAGTGCTGGTGGGGACAGCCCGTGGGCACACGCAACCCCCGAGCACACCCATCAAGGAGGAGGTGGCAGGGGACATGGGCTAAAAGTGTCACCTCCAGCTCTCGAGGCTTCCTGCACCCCAAAATCCTGTCCTGTTCACACTCTCCCCACCACAAGGCTGAACTCCATCAACCACGTCCCTTAGTCACAGCTAACATTTCCTTCTGAGAAACAGCTGGTCTTGTTTCTGACCATCTGATCTGAAGTTAGAATCCATTGCCAGGCCCATCTGCAAACAGAGTGGTACCTGAAGAGGTATGGGGCCAAAACCTCTTAAACCCACACTCAGCCCGGCATAACACACAGCTCTGAGTGGGCAAAGACAGCTGGAGGAAGGGGAACAGCACAATTCAGCTTTTAGCATCCAGATGGCCAGGAGACAAGGACAAGAGAAGGGCAAAGAACTCTCAATACCAAAGACATGTGCTGTTTGCCTCTTCTCTGCCTTTGTTGGGCATACAGCATCCTCCCACCCCATTGGGAATATCTCCATCAGCTCAGCAACAGAGCTCACACCTCAGCCCTGGCCTCTAATGTAATTCCAGTTTATCCTCTTAGGTCACCGCTAAACTTGACTCCAAGTCCACAACCACCATGGAGTTTCCTTCACACACACACGTCATCGTTCAGCAGCACAAGGGCACTGGGACCTTCTCCACCCTTCAGCAAGAAACCCCAGTGCAAATCATTGCACCCTCTCAGACACACAAGAGCAGCAACATTCTCTAATCTTTCATATAAACGAGTAGAACGCCCTAAAGCTCCTTCTGAAGTCTTCAGCCTCACCCACCGATGCACAGTAAACACATCAGCTGCCCAGCTTTACTCACATTTTATCCAGAACCAGCCAACACCGCTGAAGGATATCAATCCAGTTTTTCTAATACTAATTCAGCTTTTCTGCATCCTCTACGCAGTTGGCTGCGATTTCAGGCCACTTTGTGCTGCAGGAATTCAGCATTATGGCCTCACGTGATTGAGGGAAGTGGGAAGCCTCCATCCCTCTCCACAAAGCCTCCCCCACGTCCAACGAAACAAAACCAAGAGGTGTGGGTCAGATCCAGAGGGCTACATGGAGTGAACTGTTACATACCTCCTCTTTGCTCAGCCTGCTATAAATATGTATGACAGGCTCGCTCAGCCAAGGAGCAACAAAGCAAGGAAAATTAAGACAAAGAGGATTACCCAAGCGTAATTTCCCCCTTTAAATTTTTTATACAAAGGCCTGATGTTAATTGAGTATTCTCGGTGACAAGAAGGCTGCAAGAAACTTAGCCCTGAAGTCTCAGCATTCAGAACTAAATCCCAGGAGATTTTACTGTGTTGCAAGTGCCTTTCCCTGGGACTTTTCCCCCAAAGCCCTCCCGGGCTTGGCACCTATTTGTATTTTCCTACCAGGGGCCGGTGGCCAAACTGCTTCTCCTTGATAGATACCACAGGTCACTGACTGTGTGCCAGATGATGGGGAAGCCATGGTCACCCATCCACTGGCCACCAAATACCTGGGCAAATCCAGCCCTATGGTGCAGGCAAAACCCGGTGGGATGCGTGGGAATTGAAGTATCTTTTGGAATCCAAGCATCTTTTAATAGACCGACTAAAGCTTTCTGGCACCCGTCTCCATCAGGTGAGGCAAACTTGAAAACATTATAATCAGAATGGGCTCCAAGAGTGAAGCCAGGGAACGCCAGGAAAGACGGGAAGTGACTTATCCTTGAAACATGAAGTATTGTTCAATAGGGAAAGCACTCAGGACACGGCAGATCAGCCAAGCCTCTGCAGCACACACTCAGCCCCCAAAACACCCCGACTCTGCAAAGGCTCCCAGCAAACTCCCAGTACCCAAAGTGCTGGCAGCAACCTGCTGCAGCACAGCCCTCACTTCCCAGGAACTGGATAAAAAACCCTTTTGTTTTGATTGAGATGATTCCCTGATTAAATCCATCAGCCCCTCCTCCTGCAGGTGCTGGCATGGTGGATGCCACATTTCTAACCAGGCTTCCAAAACTCCACTCGTTCATTGAGCTGAGCAAGGCAGTGGGGTTTGTTTTGCAATAAATTAAATCGCTCTAGGCTATTGTAACCTCATTTTATTTTATTTTTCTCTTCTCATTATCTTTAGACATTATCAGCCTCTCCAACACGACCGATTTTCTGCCTCCCTTTTTCTATGAGGTTTCTCGTTCAGGCTCTGACAGTGGCTAGGGAGTTGGGGTGATGGAGAGGGTGCTGCTAGGCAAGTTAGAGTCATAGAATCATTTAGGTTGGAAAAGACCCTTAGGATCGTAGTTTCCTTGCCCCTGATGCACACTGCATCACATTGTCTTGTCTCAAGTTGCCTTTTTCTCCCTTCAGTTTATGACTGAGCACCTAGTATAATTTTTCCGCTGACTTTTTAAGGCACAGGGCAACTGAGCAGCTGGTCAAACAGAGCCTGCTACCAACCTTACCCCAGTTTTGGGACAATGAAAAAAGTAAAATTATTCTTAAGGGATTGGGCATCAAAACCACTCCATGGAGAGGGACAAGTGAAGCATCCTGTTGTCCTGAACCAGGGGGGAGAGGGGCAGAGGCTGCTGAGCACTGATAGCTTGAGTGCTTTTCAGGAAAACTCAGGAAAAAAAACCCCAACAACCTGGCAAAGCAACATAGTCTAACAGAGTCTGCCTGATACTCTAGAAACAGGGACAAGCCCCAGCGACTCTGGGCAGCCACTGCTGAAGTGAGTGAGGTGGAAACACCAGGAGGGGGTGAGCACTTGCCCAGCGGGGCACAGCTCCACCCACCCCCACTTCCCCAGTTTGTCCCCTACCTGCTGAAGGGCACGATCCTGTGCAAAAGGTAAAGCAACAGGCTTGGCTTCCAAAAAGGCCTGGGAGCAGCATCTCCTAAAAAATTTCCTGGAAGGACAACCTGAATCTTGCTGAGTATTCAGAGAAAAACCTCGACCAACTTGATAGGGACTGGCAGTCCTCACTGCTTCTGGATGCCAGACTCGAAAGCATCTCAGGGCTGCCTTATCTGACTGCCCACAGATCTCCTCAGAAATAAATAAATGCCCGTGAGAGTGATGGTTTCCAAACTTGGCTCGGAAAGTTTTGTGACAGCAGTGGCAGAGGGCTGAGCCTCCTGCGAAGCATCACCAGGCTGGCTAGGACTGTAACATGATTGGGAGGAAACAGCCAAAATGTTTCCTGAAGAAATCCGTAAGTTTTCCAAGAACAGAAAAAAAATAATTAGGGGGGGGGGAAATGAGGAGAGAATTTAATACACCACCCAGAACAGGCTGAAAAGTTTAGTAATTAAATTATAGAAATTGCTCACAAGGACAGGGGGCCTAGGGCTGGAAAGGCAGGAGGGAGCAGTGGTAAAGGGATGAGGGAGGAGCACTGCTCATGGATAAAAGCCCACATTTAATGTTTTTATCAGTGCCACGCTTGCTTCTTGGCTTGCTAGTTGGAGTTTCTAAAAGGTGGAGGGGCACAAATCTTCAAAGGAATCGAAAACCTTTTTCCTTGACTTTTTTTTTTTTTTAGTAAATAATTAAAGAAGAAAAAGAAAACTAATCACAACTCACTATCCTGATCCCCCCAAACACTGTCTGTGGGTCCAGCCCTTCGGGGGTGTGGGCAGCGTGCCTCCCGCAAGCCCGGCAGGAAGCACCTTGGCAGCCGCCCCGGCCCCAGCCCCGGCGCAGGAAGGGTAGAGCCATTTCTCACTGACAAAGAAAAACAAGTCCCAGCCCTCCACTCCAGATCCAGGCGGGCAGAGGCCGCTCCACCTGCTCCACTGGCACATTTAGGAACCATCTTTCCCCCACCCCAGACAGATCTGTGACAGCACATCTCCCCCCTCCATCGATGCAACATTTTTGGCTCCCTCCCCCAAACCCTCCCCAGTGGAAACCACAATGAGGGGTGAACAAAATTGCACAGGTCGTTCACAGATTTAGTAGGATTCAGATTTAACTGCAGCTTTGGCTACATCTCAAAAGATGCACAGCTCACTTATCACCCCAGGAGCTCCATCCCAAATAACTCCACAAGGACCGAGAGTGGATCTTTCCACCAGCAGCTACTTCAGGCTCCTTTTTTGAACTGAACCTCAATCTCTGACGTTCATTACGCTATTATTGCTACCAAACACAAGCGAGTGCCTCAGGAAAGGGGGACAGGGGATAAATTGGCTCAATCTCAAGGAAGACCGAGGTTACTTACCACCAAATAGAGCATGGTGTAGAGGGAGAAGGACGCGTGCCCGGAGAAGAAGGATTTCCTGCAAAACAAAGCAAGTGCTAAGAACCAGCCACTATAATCACAGAATCATAGAATGGTTTGGGTTGGCAGGGACTTTAAAGATCATCTAGTTGCAAACCCCCCTGCCGTGAGCAGGGACACCTCCCACTAGATGAGGTATTATAGTTGTAATTGTCAGTATTATAATTTTACATGGAACATGGTGACTTGCCTGCTGCTACCGAGAGGGTGCCAAAGCAAAGGGACCCACAACCCCCAACCTTTTGGGTTATAAACTCCTCATTATCCGCCCTGCACGCTCGTGAGGCAGAAAGCAAACGGATGGACAGGATGCTCGCATTGTTTGTCCCTTCCTGGTCTACTCGTGGGACAGCAGTTATTTCCAGGATAGCCAGACAACTCATCATCTTGCCTCAAATAACCAGGAAACCGTAAAGAAATAAGAAGCGAGCAACTTCTCCCGGTCGCTTAATTGCGGCGTGTGAAATGTGCCCCTGGAAATGTCAAAACTGAGCATCTGATGGATTTGTTAGACAGCTTGAAGGTGAGGTGCTGGCAGCCCTGCCTGCGTGGAGCCTTCTCAGAGGAGAAGTTCTCTGCTCCACTGCACGAGACAGCTCAAGCTGCTCTCACATGAGCTCAGCTCTTATGGTGAATTCCCACATTGAGCAACCGCTTGGGGAAACAATAGTGTAGGAGTAAAGAGAAAGGAAAAGAAATATTATTCAGCCAAGTCCCACGATTCCCGAGGGAAACAGCCCATTTCTGGCAGACAGAGTTACAGCCTTCGCAGAGAAAGCGGCGCTTGAATCATCTACTGCTGGCAGAGAAGCCCCGAGACGTATTTAGCGCGAGACACCATTTGGGCGGTAGCAACCCATCGCTCTGGTGCCACGGGCTCTCACCTGGCTTCCTGGACCTTGCTGTCGTTTCCCCTGCAGGTGTAGTTTTGGATGTAAACTCCCTTAGCGCAGTTGATGGTGGAGAAATCCAAATCACAAACTTCCAGGAAATGCGGCCGCAAGCGCCCAACGGACACTTTGGCAATGTCTGTGAAGGACTGGCTGATGGCACAGCCGAAAACGAAGCAGCCCACCTGCTTGTAGAGAGCAGCCACGTAGGGGTTCTGAATAAAGGAGTGAGACTTCTCCTTCAGGTAGTGGATGCGGTAGAGCTCTCCTGTTATGATCTGGGGTGGGGGGGGGAAACACAGAGAGGTCAGAGAGCTGGAAAGTTGCTGTGTAAAACCAGTGATGGGTGGCAAGCGCACGGCAGAGACAGCTCTTCGTGCTCCACGCATCTCAAACCAGGAATTTCCTTCCACAGTGAGGAAGGAGAGCCCGTAGCCCAGTGTCAGTCCTTCCTTTGCTCTCTCAGGAAGGATGGCAGTGCTCAAAACGTTTATGGAAAAAGTTGGTAAACAAGAAGAAAGAAAAAAAAGCAAACCCAACTGGATTTTGGCACATTGCCATATCTTTACAGAAGCGAAACAGTACCTCAGATTTATACCAGCATAGTGGAAATTTATTGCTTTTAAACATAAACCAGATAAAGAATCAGAGTGTGTTTAGGAAGGAGAGGCCAGATCCACTGCCCTCACATCAACCTGGTTTTGAGGGAAAACAAATGAACAACCTGCTTATCTTCTTCTCTGAAAACCATGAATGCAACAGAGCAAGACTCAGAAAGCCCCAAACTTTTCAGACTCTGGCCCCAATTTTGCCACCCCCAGACCCAAATCAAGCTGCTCAATACTTGCAATAAACACCAGCAACTTCTTGGCATTTCAGGGGGTCTTGCTATTGCGTAGCAGCAAATGATGTTTTTCTTGTGTCAGGGGTGCTGGGGTTTGACAACTTCACCATCAATCACTGTCAGAGGGTAGAGGACCTGGCTTCTCATAATACCGACTCTTAAAAAGCAGGTTAATGAAAATCAGGCTGTGAAACGAAGCCCAAATGTCCCACCTCTTCCAAAGAGGGAAGGACTTAAACCGTTCTCTGTCACATTACACACCTAGGTTTTGAGCTCCAGATTTACAGCTTTAGGATTTTATTCATTACTTTAAATGTTTTTATACCTGAGTAATAAATCGAAGCTGGGTTGGTTTTGGTTGGTGTTTTTTTTTTTCTTTTCCTTCAGCTGCCCCCTTGTCCCTGCCTCTCTCTAGTCACGAGGACCGTGATATGTAAAACTAACTGTCAGGAAAAATGCCTTTACGTTAATCCCTTTCTGGAGCAGCCAGCAATATTCCTCCCGACGTGGCAACCTGCCAGCAGCACGCAGGAGACAAGGCTCCCCTGCCTACCTTTTTTAAAAGCTTGGCACCATCTTTGGAAAGTAATAAACTCGAAAAGTATGGCAATTAGACTAAGAGAAGATGAAGCTGTATCATTGTTTGAACTTAATCATACCACGGCTTGAAAAAAAACTAAGGCTGACCTAAGGCAGCTGAAGCTGCAGCTAAGCAGTCTCTATCAAAAAGAGATACAACTATAATAATAAAAAATAAAAGGCCAGGCTAGAGAGCCCTGACACCAGGCACACAAATACTTTGGGTGGCTGCATCATCATTCAGGGTTTACATATCACTGCTGTGATTTACTCTTGGAAATATGGTCCTGACAAAAAAAAAAAAAAAAATAAAAAAAAAAATTATTCTGGAGAGCTGCAGCTAACCAGTCTCTGCATCATTTCAATCCTCATAGACTCCAAAGACCATGGTTTATCTCCATTTTGGGCCACTTCCCAGCGCAAGCTGGCAGTCAAGAATTCTATTGACATGAGAATCGCAGAGGGAAGTTGGAGCATCTCCTGCTCCTCTGGCAGGAGGCAACTCCAGGTCATCCCACGTGGACATGAAGGCTCCTGAACGAGGGCACAGCCACTGCCTGCAGCCTCCTGAAAGTCTAAATTCACAAGAAGGGGAGCTACAAGGCTCCAAACACATGGCTTTTGCAGAAAGGAGAAGAGACGAGTTAAGGGTGACATCCGATACTGGCAGATGTGCCATTACTCCAAACTCACAAACAGATCCACATAAACCTGAGGCTCCTGGCCTGGGAAAAGCATGTGACCATTTTAAAGAGGGACCAACAAAAGTCTGGGGATTAATATTTTTCTCTCACCGTTGGTGGTCTGGGTAATTGCACACATGTAGCAGATTGTAAATTGGAGACTTCATTCCCTGGCTAACACGCTGCTGGGCAGCCATGAACCCTCCCTGCTTAGTTAAAGCCATGGCTCAACCTTAATGAGAAGCTAAAAATTGGGTAAACTTGTTTTTTTGGCAGTGCTGTCCCAGATAAAGCAGGACGGTGAAAAACTAATGCAGCACAGATGTGCACGAACTGGAAGGACATCCTGAAAAGAAAACAAAGTCTTAAAGATATTAAGCTCTTCTTATGCCTTGCACTTCTGGCGAGCCATCCCAATGGGACATGTGCCGTGTCTACGTGATGGGCACAGCTCCCAGGGGACTGTCACACACATTGAAGAAAGATGGTCGCTAAAGAGGAAGCCAATTTCAAACTTTTCTGTCTGTGAATGTCTTTTGCAGCCTTTCAGTTGTCATTATTGTATGGTATCCCCAGCAATCCAATTAGCCTGCCATTACTTTTAGAGCTTTTCTAATCACTTATGTCCCTGGTGTCATGTTCTGTGTGTCCAATCACATTGAAGCGCAGCACCTTCAACTGTAAAACAACCAGCTAATCCAGCTATGTCACTCAGATCATCTAGGAAATGAATTTCCTTAGGTGTTTTTCACAGGCTTTCAAGACCTATCGGGTGCAGGGACACGAGGCACCACAGCAGCGATATCCATACGAGGCTCAGGAGGAGGAAAATGTCACCTTCCCCTGCCCATCTCAGGGACCATCAACATGCTTCTGTTCTGATCAAATCAACCATCTTCCAGCAAGAAGAGCAGGCAGGAGAGATGTGTGAGCGTGCAGCCCTGGGGCAAGAGCCTCTCCAGGGTCATCTGCCCGGAAATTTGCCTGAAGTCAGTAAATATATAGGTATTAAAGCCAAATGCATATCCTCTCCCATCCCGATTGAAGCAAAGGTCTGTGCCTCTGCCATTTATTTAACGAGCGCTCTGGGTGTCCTTGAGACTTTTAAAACATGACCTGGACCTTTTAGCCTGGACTTAGACTGCCCATGATGCCACGTAAAGCAAGGGCGTGAAATTTTGGCTGCAACATCTGAAATGCCGGCTCCCTGGAAGTCCTCAGAACCACTGTCCTGCCTTCTGAAGGCAAACACTGTGAGCGAAAGGAGCGGAGTCAGTGCTTTGTGGGTTTGGAAGGAATTCCTATTATGCTACAGTAATTCTGGTATCTGGGTTACATCTGAAAAAAAGAGGTCAGGCTGACTTGAATTTTCCACGCACGCTGCCATAGCAAAGAAATCTGTTGCTTCAATTCCTCGTTAGCCATTTGTATCACTTAACAGCAAATAACTGAGCGTTTGAATTTACCTTATTAAGTTACATTTGTTGTGGGCACGGTGAAACCAGGACAGAAACATCTAATTCTTTGGGGATTTTCTTTCTCTTTTAATTGACCTGCTATTTCGTGGTAGAAATTTGATGGATTACATAGGCAGCTGATTATGTTTCCAGTTTCTGTTCCAACTCCTGTATTTGCCACTGCCTCATTACTGATCAGAGCACACTCCACATGGAGCCGGCGTGCCGATAGCTCAGGCAGTAATGTGAAAATGAGAGGCTTTTTCATTTCATTTTTATGGCTTTTCCACACTCAGGGGTAATTCACCTGCAGGGTAAAATCCTGCCATGTTTATAGAAGTGGGGGCTGGCACCTTTTGGGCTTGTTTTGAGGAGGGAGGGGGGCATAGGGACACAATGCAGTTTTTGGGGACCTACTTTAAGTGCGTATATATCTGGTCAGGAAATGATGGAGATATTCACGGCAGGAAGCAGCCAAGCTGGAGCTGGGATATTACCAAAGCAGGCACCATGCCATGCTAAAATACCTATTGCCCGTGACATTGCTCCTATGAGGAAAGATAAAAACCGAGAGGGGAACAAGTGCTCCTGACCTCTCCATCTCTCCCAGCTGAAGAACCAAGGGCAGCATCTCTGGGAAAGCACCTGAGCTGTCCTGGCAGCAGGTGAGAAGGAAAATATAGGTACTTTTCATAGGGGAATTTCATCTTCAGCTGGAAGCGTTTAACCAACAGCCAGGAGACAGTTCTCACCTTCTGCCCCAGCACCAGATACACACTGGCATAAGAGGGCTCAGCTCCATGGCCTGAGTTCAGCTTTTTTGGCTGACATATAACACTCTCACCCTGCAATCGTTTCCTAGCACAGCTCTAGGAAAGCTGGCAGGAAAAAGAGAAGTGAGGAGGCATTGACTATGTTTTATAGTGAGGACTCTGGGAATATGCTCCCCATGGAAGGTTTTAATTGTCTTTTTAAAATGGCTGCAATATACAATCTCTTAAAAATCTAATACTAACCTGTGAAAAATTTTCCAGGCACTGGTTAGCTGAAAAGATGTATCCTTTTTTATTACTTTTTTTTTTTTTTAAGACCTTATAAAATAGGCAAATACCAAGAGTTATTTGAATAGGGACAAACCATGCCAAGTCCTTACTGACACTCAAGTCTTTTTGCTTCTCCTTTTAACTCCAACTGCAGGATGAAAAAGCTCTTGGGGAGCTCACAGACTTGTCCAAACAGATTTGGGCCTGTTTATGGGCTTCAAGAGCAATCTCACAGCTCCCATTACAAATTTTCATTAGCAAATGTTTACTGCTCCACGCTTACGCAGAAGTCAAATAATCACAGAGCACGCGCGCACCCCGATAGCGTGGACACACCGGCAAGACCGCATTAAACCCCCAATGCCAACAGGACATTGGTGCCATCGGCTAAAAAAAGGTGACAAAAAGCCATGGGGGATGCCCAAGGGACAGGAGAGGAGGTTTCAGAGGCGGTACTTACAGCGAGGATGGCGATGAGGATGCCCGCAGCACACAGCACTGCGTCGTTGATTGTCTCCATCGTCTTCAGCGGGTACCTGATGCTGTCATCGTCGCAGTAGAAGCCCCGCTGGTAGGGCTGGATTGTGCTCGTTTCAATGATGAGGAAGGGCAACCCAGCTAGAAAGAAGGGGAGACAATAACCAAACCCATCAGCAATGGAGGCAAACACAAGTATCTCACCAAAAAACCCCAAAAGACCCAACTAGTAAAACTCCTTGCCAACCACGCAGCACCATTCCTGATGCTTTTCTTTCCACACTGCTATCTTTCCAAAGGGAATAGTGTTGGGATTTGTTTTTTCAAGTCGCTCTTGCGGGGCAAAAGCATCTCCTCTGTTATGGTTATCAGATGTCTGCACTGCCTGGTTTCAGTTAAGCCTTGTGCCTTGCAAATATTAACTTACAGGAATGGACCCCTAAAGCAATCCCTCTGCAAAAAGCCATGAAAGCGAATCTGGCACTTTTCTCCGGGGAGGGCCCGATGCTCTGCTGAGCGCCCCACGGCAGGGCAGCCCTGAGCTGTGCAAATAAACACTGGAGGATCGAGTATCAGCACAGCTTCTTCTACCTGGCCAGCCCAGCTACGCTCCATCCTCATTACTTTCATGTCATTGAAGCCTTCCTTGGCTTCCTCTCTGTATTATGTGTGTGTTTGTACCTACTAACGCCATAAGACTACACGCTTTGAGTAGCTGTGGGCCACCCATCCTTGTCCCCCCCTGTGCAAGGAGAAGCTGAGCACGCGCCCAACCAGCCCATCCCCAAGAGCTGCTGAACTCCCATCAGAGCTCATTTGCCTTCAGTCACATTAAAGCCACATCAAATCTGCTTGCCAACCCTCTGTGCAGGAGACTCATGTCTGCACAGCTCAGCTGTACCTTTGCATCAGACACAGAGCAGATCAGCTCAAAAAACACAGGCTGATGGGTTATGACACACACTATGGAGGGAACACCTCAAAATCACTGTACATCTGCAACTCCATATTCTCCCAAGTCTTTCAGAGAAATAGAGCATTGCCTCAGTTGTGGAAGGAGTGCCCTGGGGTATCTCCCAGCCACCTTTGGCAGGGCAGCCTCCTTCCCTTCACCTCAGTTTTCCCATCCATCTTTGCTATTAAGCCCATCACTGAGAGGAGCGATACATCCCCACCAAAACAAGCCCCAGATTCCCTGAAACCTGTGTTCAGAGTAAAATTACAAACTACAAGGCACAGGAAACCCTCCTCCCACTTGCAGAGCGAAACCCAGGTAAGGGGAAAACAAATGCACAGCAGGTTCAAACTGTCCTTGGGCCAAGACAAAAGGGCTCACGCCCAGATCCTACAGAAAGCAGGAGGGAATATTTGTGAACCACTAACTTGCTTAAGTATTCGTGGGTTTGTTTCCACAGCTAGAAATCTAAGACATCAGAAGGCTTTTTTTCTTTTAAAATTTAAAAAGGTGCTGTTGGTTTTGAGCTAAATTTGTCCACAGTGCATTTATAGTGATCACAATCTCCTCGAAGCGATTAGCAAAGGTACCATCCAGGTTGTCATCAAAGTCACATTCCCCATCTCCACTCGAACCACTTCCTGTATTTCACTTTGCACAACCCATTTTGGCTCCTTTTCCGATATGGTAATAGGTTTGCCTAACCCAGGATTATTAGGGGTGTTCACTAGTCTTAAGGAAAAGGAAAATCTCCATCATCTGTGAGCAGGGACAACCACACACAGACCTGGAGACTCATCAGGTACCCAAGAGTTGCTGGAGCCACCACCGAGGACACCTTTCAGATCCTCTGGACAAACTCTGCAAGTGGGTTAACTGGAAGTGCCGGGCCCCGTGGTGCTTGGCAGGGCAGGACGGTTTCCACCACATGTGTGAAGCAGTGAGGAAAGGTTTCAGAATTGCCTGCCCAGCTCCGATTTGGTAAATAAAAATTGGACATCTCGTGTGGATCCAGTTGATCTTCATTCCACTATTTAACCGTTTTGATGCCTAGCCAGCTTGGCCCCAAAATGCACCTCCGATGCCAGCAAACTGATATTAATAGGCCACTTAAAAAATCCTTAAGGTTCCCAGTGAAAAATTGCAGGAGAAGAGCTAATGTCGCTCGGCGCGATCCAATTTCACATGCACTTGAAGCAGCGGCGTAACAGTTGAACTCGGGGAGTAGACATGCCACAGTTACGTGGCTTATTGTTATTTCTCCAGTTCCTCTTGTTAATAGCTTTCACATGACAGGTCTGTAAAACACATGTTCCCACAGACAATAAAATACATCTGAAAGCTAAAACTGGCTTAAAAAAAAAAAAGACGAAAAAAAAAAGACAAAAAAGTAAGGGAAAAAAAAAAAAGACAATAGTGTTCCTATATATTATGTGAATCCAGGAATAATAAAGATTTGTTTTCTCTTCATTCATTGAACAGCATGGGGTGGTATTTCCGTGTTTCAATGATATGTACGCTTGCCACAGCTATAATAAGAGCACAACTGACCTATATGGTGTACTTTTTCTTCAAGCGCGCACAGGCATAGTTTAGAAAATCCAATGGTTTTGTTTTCTCTCCTACAAACTTGTGGTTTAGCGGGATATTGCCAATCAAGTCTTGACATTTTTCCCGCAAAACAGTAACCTCAGATTCCCTTCTTCCCCCCCCCCCCGCCCTTCCCCCACTTTCTTCTTTTTTTTAAACATAAGGAAGATAAACATACTCTCTATAGCTGAACGGATATTACTTAGAAGACATAACATGGCTTTGATTTCGAGGGCTGGGTGAGAGGCTTCTCTTTCAGCTGTAATTACCCAAGGAAGAGAAGACCCCAGACCATGGCAAATGGTAAATCTTGCTCAAGATGGCTCTTTACCACAAGGTTATTTCTTGGAGGATGGGTTGTCTAAGTGACTAGGTCACCACCGACGTTTTCTTTGGCAAGTGGGTTCCAGCAGGGAGAAGCCTGTAGTGGTGCCAAAAGGCAGCCAGAAAATGGGTTTTGCAGAAAAACACTACAGAGAAGTCTGGAAAAAACACTACAGAGAAGACAGAAAAATTAAAGGCGGACAGAGATGCCTTTAGGATCCCTCAGCAAAACACCACAGAGACATTATTCAAATTACTCTGCTGGAGACAAAGGTATCCAGAAGTGGGGCTACAGCCCACACACCACTGGAAATGGAAGGCAGGCAGCACAGAGCTATACCATGAATATGGTACATCTGACCTCATCACTTCTGCTGCCCCAGCCCACCTCCCCAGTTTAGTGTTTTGTTAGGAAAAACAGATGAAACATCCCCGGCTGCAGTGATTTCCATCTACAAATTCAACAACTGGACCTCATAAAGGTGCTAAGTTTTCAACCTCCACCACTTCCCATCCCTATCCACGAGGCAAAACTATTGAGAATACAAGCAGCACATTTCAGAAAACGGCAACAAATGGTGACTCACATCCAAGTCAGCAAGAGACAGACACAGCAGGTAAAAAATTTCCTGGGGATGGTCACTCTTCTCCAAAAATGGTCCTATTTGGCTGT
The DNA here is from genome assembly GCA_025331215.1 of Actenoides lindsayi. NCBI lineage: Eukaryota > Metazoa > Chordata > Aves > Coraciiformes > Alcedinidae > Actenoides > Actenoides lindsayi. The sequence goes on from WTSP01023040.1 coordinate 23,808, forward strand.
TCTGTGGCTACGACTCACCTATGTGTTCAGATCACCTGCAAAATCTTTAGTAGCACTTTAGAAAGGCCTCACATCCTCCTCAATATTGGTATTTGCATGCTGAGAAGCTACACAGCAGCCTATGGACCATACCCTAAGGCATGGCAAGCAACTCCCATGCATCCATAGAGGACAGTGAAACTGGAGAAGTACCGGTATCTCCATCTCCCTGACAGAGGAAACTAAAGTGCAGAACAACAAAGAGATTTGCTTATTCCAATGCAAAAAAAGGTAAATGGGGCCAAGATTAGTTTCTGAATTGTAACATCCTTCACAAGGTGAATGAAAGGTTGGTTTTTTCCCCTTATATAAAGGGGATTTTTTGCTTTAATAACAGGACAAGGAAATCCAAACCATATGCTTTTATCCATCTATGCTGTAGAAGATCAAACAGGGCTCCAAACCATGAGCATAAGACAAATCTCTTGGGGACTGATCCTGCCCCATCCAAACAGGCTCAGCCCTGCTGTGGGCAGCACGGAGCAGGTGTGGACACTAACGGATTGTCCGAGGCACCGTGGGATGCTGTGGGGCTGGACACTGAAAAACGATGTTGCTTTTGTTGGGAGGAAGTCCAAGTGACTTGGTGACCTCTAACCGCTGGTGTCCTACACTAAGATATTTCAGCACAGGGTTTAAATTTATTTGTCTTTCCATTTAATACAGCCAATCAAGTCTGAAAATCTAGCACCAAGAAAAAAATTTTCCTTTCTTCGGTCAGCACCTTTATTAAGAGGCAATTAATACACCATAATCCTGGGAAGGCTGGCAGCATGAAAACTAAAACACCACCACCAAGCCTAAACAAAAACCCTTGCAAAACCCCCATGTACTCTCTGACCAGCTTGAAATGTGCATAAAATCAAAGGCAGAAGAAAGGGCTCTGTGTTGGCTACAGCACTTTGAATCTCAGAACCTTTGAAAAGTTAATGCTTGTGCAGATTTAATGGGGGTGAAATAAATTTAAAAGGGGGATAAGCTTTCGTTGGCCACCCATTGGAAAAGCCACAGAGGGAGAGGGAATGGCAGTTCTGCAGTGACCCACCATAAAGCTCTCATCTTCCCAGACCAATCTTCACCTTTGCACTATATTAAACACCGTCACCATCCCTTTTTTTGTGTGTTTTGATGGAGGATGGGCTTTTTTTTTTTTCCACTAAATCTTTCTTCTTTCAACCCTGCGGGTCAGTGGGATGTTGCTGGCTATCTCAACAAAGCAATGGTAATTTCTAGCAAGCACTCTCTGATGTGTTTGGCCTCCACTGTCCAGGCACTGGGTGTGTTTTTAAGGTTTCGGTAGATTAGATATCCAGCTTAAGTGAAAAAGACCATAAAATAATTCAGCAGGGCTGAGTGGGGTATCTAATTCCTCATTCAAGACACACTCTGTAAATATTTGGGTACCTGCAAGAGACGGGATTTCTATTTGAAGTACTTAGGAGTGGATCTTGGGTACATCTAAACCTTATTCGGTTTACAATATTTGTACATATTTTAGAATGCATAAAAACTAGGTTAGCCTACGGTAAGATTTTATTGGGGATTTCAAAGTTGGCTTCCCCACCTTCTAGAGAAGAACTGCAGCACTGCAGACCAGCCCTGGCAGCTGCTGCAAGAGTGAGCAACTCCTGAAGCCAGTTAACATTCTATATGTGTATATATATACATACACACACAGGTAAAATTTAGTAAGACAAAGAATAGAAGTACTTCCACATTTCCATCATGTCAGGCATACGCTGTCCAATCACATGCCAGCCTGATTCTGCACCAGCACCAACAAAACAGGTGGCTAAAGAAGCATCAGGAGCTTGGTCAACTAAAAACAATCTCAAGGAACCTGATCCACAACCCCAGGGTAGCCAAAGAAGGAACCCACAGCAGGTTGGGTCATATGTTGGGACGTCTCAAGTCTTGAAAGCGCCAGTGATGTGCCTCCTTTCCAATGGTTTTTGACTGAATCTGGGTACTTGAAGCCCATATATTCAGCAGATAACTAGGCTAACATCAGAAATACAGAGTACTATCAAGTCTACTGTTTTATTATCACACAGTCTTACTTGTTCTTCACCTTGGTTCCAGCAGTCCAGAAGACTGCTTTGTGCATCTGCCTGTATTTTGGAAACATCTCTCTGTTTGCAAAACAGCTTCTCATTCAACTCTATTACAGTTCCACTACTCTCAGCAACACAGACACATGAGGGTAGGTAATTCTCCAAACACACAAACAAACCCTAGACTTTACTGTAGAACAGGTACCTGCTTTAGGGTACTGAAGAACCTACAAATAAGGATCAGCATATGCTGCATTTCTCTGATTCAAACTGGGTAGAAAATCTTGGGACACAATGGGGTGATTTCCACAAAAAAAACCACCCCAAGATATTAGTTCAGTTTCTGTTTGCTGTAGGTTCTCCCATATGACTCCCACTAACTTCTGCACCTACCTACATCCATCTGTCTGGTGTCCTTTCTATCAAGAGGGTGACATTTCAGTCCACTTCATCATTATTAATTGTATTTCAGCCAAACCATATGAAGTTCAACATAAACCTCACCATTTTTAAGGACCACCAGCTACCACGGAGTCCAGGAGACTTCCTAGTAGGCAGAGATATGTTCATTTTTACCTTGATGATGATTTTTTTTTTCTTCATTCTTTTTGGGGTTTGTTTGTTTGTTTTGAGTAACAACCGGTTATTCAGGAACACTAGGAAAAATGACTTCTCATGCCTGGTAGTGCAATGGCAAACAAGAAGAAAGCCAAGAATATTCATTTTCTATATGGACAGTCCTATAACATTGGTAACCTCAAGCTAAGAGGTATTTAAGTGCCTCTAAAAGGAGCTGATGGTGGTGGCAGGAATGATGGGTATCTCCACCTGCTTCCCAGACTCATCCTCCAGAGACATACCCATCCTTTGTGGTACTTACAGCCCTGCGTAACTTGGAGCATCCTTCTTCACCCAGCCTTCCTGGGAGAATATTATTATAGAAAGGCTCTCAGTCACAGACACTTTAAACCAAATGTGAAATTATTCTCAGGCACCGCAAATTCCTCTGGATTCAAAACCTCAGTAGAAACACTTCCTTGTGTGGCTGGAGCACAATGTGCCAGCCCCACGCTCCAAGAGCTCCAGATGAACCAGAGTGCTGCCATTGAGTTTTGCTAGGAGAAATACTGCTTTCAGAGAGTACCTGTTGCCTATTTCCAGAGGTAAACACCGCATACAAAGGAAGAAAGAGGCGAAGGGAATTCTAAGAAGTGTGTTAAGTTGTTCCTCCCGGGAGTTTGGCATGAGCTGATGTATTAAAAGAGCTTTATATTAAAGCATGCATGGATTTTTACTACCCAAAAAATGCATTAATAAGAACAAAAGGTCTTATCCAAGCCACAATACCTAGATACATATAAAATTCTGCATTTGTGGGTTAGAATAGATTTAAGCCAGACTGGCCGCCCAGCAGAAGTTGGAGGCGATGAATATGAAAGACACTATCAACGGGAATCCAGAGCCAGCTCCAGTCAAACATGATGGAAACAAAGCCATCGTTTCACATTGTCTGCAGCAAGGAATAGAACGCAATACACCGTGAAAACCCCAATGTGTCAGCATCCTTTGAGGCATCTTCGGAAGGTCTCGCAGATATGACAGGTCTAACCTAGGATGACCCGTCCTGAATAGATGGAGGGGGGGGGGGAAAAAGGAAAAAAAAAAAAAAAAAAAAAAAGAAAAAAATTAAAAATGTGTCTGTGAACTCTGCAATACTGAGGGCAAACAGATCGTGTGAAAAGTACACTGCAGCGACTATTATGTTTTCAATTACAAACAAAGCGAGCAGGGTTTACTCTGCCGGTCAGCGGGGTTTGGAACGAGCTCTGCCTCGCCACGACTCCTCCGGGCTCTGCCTTCGAGGAAGGGCTCGGACCACTGCCCAGCCCCAGCAACGCTCGCAGTGTGGGGAAAGGGGCAAGAGACCCCAGTTCTCTGGGGGAAATCTAGGAGCTTTCTTCCAAACTGATGCAAGGGTGAGTGGAGCTGGTGCTCTCCTTCATCCACGCCATCCCACTGGTACACATTGGCTGCATGAACCCTAATATTTACTCATATAATAAATCTGCTCCACTCCATCAACCTCTATTCAAACTGAAAGCTTTGTGGGCTGTAGGTGTTGTCTTAATATATAAAATATCAAACAGACTCCTTATCTCAGCTTAATGCCTCCAAACAGCTCCACGTGTAAGCCCTGGCTCCTTCTCTTTGCACAGCCACATTGAATCCAAACAAGATTGGAAATATAAAACTACAGCCAAGGCCGTGCCATCGACAAAATTCTCTCCATAATTTTTAAATCAATAAAGGCGCAAAGGTTTTGAAGCAAAAATAAAAGCCAGTTCACCTGGTCAACATCAGGTCTCTTAAAAAAAACCCCAAAACAAGAAAGAAAGCAAAAAACAAGAAATCATCTGCTGAACTTCTCAAGTTTCCTCTCCCCCTTCCCAGAGCATCCCAGCCAGGCACTGCAGCTGTAATTAAGCACATTTTTGGGGAGCAACTGCCCCCGTGCAGGAGGCAGCAGAACCCACATCCACAGCACTGAAACCTGCCACCAGTAGCTTTCTGACCCAGTTCTGTCAATGTACCTATTGTAAAGGCAAAATCCTTCTTCAGATTTGAAGCAGCAGCCACCTGCATAAATAAGGCCGGGTTATAACTCTGTAACCGAATACAAGCACTGAAAGCTTAAAAAGTTTGTAGTCCAAGAGGCACTCCTGACCTCTTCCTTAAAAGTTCACTAATCACTTTTAATTCATAATTTATTTCCTCTTAATATACTTGCTTTATATAATACCCCCCTTTTGTCCCCCTCCCTCTCCTCCTTTCTTTTTTCCTGGAAGTTCCCCAGGAGAAAATGGTATTACACAACTCCCTTGATTAACTGGAAATGAAACTTTTCCCCCTCAGTAGTTGAGATTTGGTAGAGTTTCCAGGATATAAGGCACAGCACACAGTGCTGAAAGGCAAAAAAACGTGAGCATAGGTGGAAATGATCCAAAGGCCCTTCGGGCGATGGGGGTTTGATCTTAAGTGTCCCTAGTGCAGAACTCAGTGAGGCTTTGCCTATTCACCAGTGAGTTAAACACTTGTAAGGTTCTCTCTTTTCTCCCCCCCCCCTACTCTGACTACAGTTACTGCATAGAGCAGTACCCTAATGGATAACAATACATGACATAACTTGAGACTGCAATGGTACCCAAGTAATATTACAGGAAAAAAAAAAAAAAAAGAATAATAATAAAAAAGAATAAAAACCATGCTCCTAATTAAAACAGCTTTATATTGCAGGGAAGGGAGACTTTGCAGGGGGTGGCAGAGGCACAACGGCTGCTGCCTTGGCCGTGCTGCCACCTCGCTGCTCGCAGAAGTTTGGTAGAAAGCAGCTGAGAACGGGATACTTTGGTGGCAAACCACGACCCGCAGTGATGGAGATACCCACCCTGCACTGCTCCCTGACCCTCTTGCCCCTGGACAAGACCCTCTGAATTATTTGGGTCCCTGAAAGCCAAACAGGGATTTTGGAGGGGGGACAGCACGGTTCCACATTGCACACTCTCTCAGTTCTGCGTGCTTTTTATCCCTCTAAGAAACCGCGTG
>WTSP01023041.1:0-74279 GCA_025331215.1 Actenoides lindsayi
TGGCTGCACAGAACAGAGGGGCATGGAGGAAAGGTGGGGAGCAGTGGCTGCACAGAACAGAGGGGCATGGAGGAAAGGTGGGGGAGCAGTGGCTGCACAGCCCCCACTTCTCTCACACCAAGGGGAGCCCTCCCCCCCCCAACCCCTAAACTCTGCAATAAAAAAAATATCATCTTTACCACACAAAGAATTTGAAATACATTTGCCTTGCAAATAATTTAGTTTATTCGTGCAGTCTGTTACACAAGACTGGTAAGTCCAGAAACCTTGATGTGCTGAGTGCAACAGAAGGTGCTAAAAGAAATTAACATCCCCCCATTTGAGTACAACAAAAGCTCTTGAGTGTCACACTGTGTATCACAGAGCCTTCAATTCCTTAAGTTTCTTTCCAGCTGCCCTGGAAATGTCTCTGTTCATATTTCAGTTGCATTTGGGAACAGAGAATGAAATTATTAGTTTTAATTTTTTTTTGCAGTTAATTTGTTCCAGAATCACTGCGCCTTAAGTTTATGTAACAGAAGTGCATGCACAGTTATTAATTAAAAAAAAAACCCAACTACACAAACCCTTTTTTATATATTGATTTTACTGTTAGCAAAATATTCTGGCTCATAAAATTTTGACATCTTTTAAATGGAAGCCAAGCCTGTCATCCTCAGTAACATTGGTTTAAAAAGAACACATTCATTCCACCTGATGATCATTAAATGTTGATTTCAAAACCTGAAGCCAGGTGGAGATCCTCTGGGAAGCACAACTGGGTACCAGAAATCTTTCCTTGTCTCACTTTCCAGACACATATGCAGGAAGGGAAGTGACTGGAAGTGTTCTGGTGAAAGTAGTAGACTAGAAGTCTTCCAGTTGGCATGGAGATAGGAGTGACTCAAACTCACTACACTTAAAATGCTGTCAAAAAGTGTACCTTGTTAAAACATCATAAGCCAGTGCTCCATTAAAGCAGCACGGTTGGGGAGGAATAATTTTCAATCTCCATACTTCATGGTTGCTTGTCATTTCATTTCAGCCATAGTTTAAAATACAAACATTAGGAAATGGAAGTAGTTAGTTCAGGTATGTGCCCACCCAGGCCCTGGATGAAGAAGTTACCAGCTGCTTCAGTGGGAATCTTCTGTTCTGAAAGTTGCTGGCTGTGGACAGGACCAGCTTTGCAGATATCCCTTCACCGTCTCTTCCTGAAGTCACTTCTGCCTGGAGACCTGTCCCCTACAACTGATAGGCAGCTATAAAAGGTAGGGGTTTTTTTTCGCTATAAATTCATGTTCTTTCCTATCTGGAAAAACATGCCTTTGATGTTAGGCAAACGAAAGTGCAGACATTTTTTTCCCCTGATTATCCAGAATGATAAATTCTCAGCAATAGGTTTAAGGAAAAATCATGGCAAAAAGCAACTTTCAATAGCACTTTTGACACAAGGATTGATTCTTAAGGTGCTGCGTAAAATAAGAACAAATAGTCAGTAATATTTAAAAAATAAATTCAGATTATTTTCCATTCTAGATGCTCTGATACTTCTCACACAGAGACATGGATGTATGCAGTTTCTAAATCATTGTGTGGTAAATCACTAAAAGGTCATTCACCCAAGATAACTGCTCAGTAATTTATTCTTTGGCTACATCCACATAGCAGAGCAAAATATTCCATTGGATGGCAACAGTATCTCATGAGCTTTGTGCAGACGCTGTCTGAACTTGCAGAATTTGAAATTAGAGACTTTGGAAATTTGGTATTGCAGAATAATAGATCTAAAAAAAAAAAAAAAAAAAGGTATCTTTACAGATGCAGGCTTTGAGTTTAAATTTCAATCCCCCCCCCATATCTATATATGTTCCCCTGAGTCTCAGGTCACCTAATTAGTGGTGATGCTACCTGTAATTAAACCCACAAGTTCAGGATGACTGTAAAGCTTTCGTACGCACTCAAATTATTAAATGATAACAGCTATTAAATGATTACAATGTTTTTATGGAGGTTGATGTGTATTTACTTTTCACCACATGTTAGGCTATGTTTCTATTAACTCTCAGTCCTTCATGCTTGACCAAGGATGCTGAATTCTGGCTGCATTTTTATCATGTGTTTTGTACATGTTTCAGACCAGCTACGCCCAAACACCTTTGCTCTCTGTGTTAGGTTTGCACACACTCTGGTTGAACGTGTAGTTGGGTAATAGCTTGCAATTTTCCTAAGGAGCTGCAGGAGAAAGTTACTGTTTAGCTCACCTTTGCCATTAAAAGCAGTGTGTGTGCTTGAACATGCCCTAGAAGCAGAACAGTTGCTGAGGAACAGCTAGTGCAGAACGGTTACTGGCTCCTTTTATATGGTCAAACACAGGATAAATCCACACTTTTGGACAAATTTTTGTCATTATGATAATCAGTTCTCAACTCTCTGCTTATCTAAAGCAACCAGTTCAACTAGCCCCTTGAGAAATCCCATTACATACAGAAGCAATGTTGGTGCATTTCCACATTACTTAGCTAAATAATGCTCCAGCTGGTCTCACAAGTCACCTGCCATGGCTCTCACCTACCACAACTGCTTCTCTCTTCAACCTTGCTAGGGTAAAATGACGTTCATTTGAATGTGAACTGAGACTGCAGGGTGGTAGTACCACGTGGGCCAAGCACAGAAAACATACCCTCTTTTTTTCCATAGCCATCAGAGTGTTTGGGGATTTGCTTGCTTCTGTTTAATTTTGCCCAAGTTTCTTTGATTACAGGAAAGAAAAGATAATAAATGTATTTTATGTTCGGTGACCTGCTTGGTGAGATGGATTTGAAGCTCAAAGCTCCCTGTGAGGGAACAGGGTGTGGGGGAGGCTGAGGCAGCACTGCAAATACTTGATATTGTTCTGTTCTGCAAGGGAAGATGACAGCTGAGGAGGATAAGCTGAACTTGGTATTTCTGTAAAACTTCCTAATGTGGCAGGGTTTTAGTAGGTGTAGGGATGAATGAAAGGAAAGGAAAGGAAAGGAAAGGGGAAAGAAGAAGGAGCTTGGGCATACAATGGACCTGATGGTGACTGTTATTTAAGCACAAAGACAACTGCACAGGCATCAGAGGTTTTTACAATCACACTCAAGACTGCAAATGTTTCATGTTGTGCTGGGGACCATCACCCATACTGGAGACAGCTTGTGTTGGGACAGCTTGGGAGTCTAGGGCGGGCGATTGCATAACTCCTTGAAAAGAATCATGTGGATGTGCCTTATGTCATTCAGAACTGCTGCTGTTAACCAGTTTATCTATGTTAACAGCTGGCTTAGGTATGTCTGTGCATACTGCCCTGATGGTAAAAAGGAGAAGAGGAAGGATAAGGGGAGGAAGAAGAAGAGGAAAGGTGGAAGTAGCAAAAAACCAACTGTGAGAAGAGGTGTTTTTTTCTGAATTTATGGTTTCAGAAACCTTCCCTGATGATGTGAGAAAGAATATTTCCAATTGTGATATTGTTATTTGCTCTTGATCACTTGCTGGGAGCGTTTTTGTTTCCCATAGACACCAAAAAGGCACAAGTCTTCATATTCTGCTTGCACTAATTTATACCAATTGTCTTGGACATTTTTACTTCTCACGTACTTTTCATTTAGCTTTCTAGAGCAAGAACTCATCCACTTAAAGCTTACTATAACATAAATCCCTGGTTTCTCAGAAAAGTCTAACATGGCAATTGGCAGTAAAGCATTATGCAAAAGCAACTCAGATTGGATTATGTTCCTGCTTACATTTTACCCAAATGTTCAAACTAATGGGTATACTATTTAACAGAAGTATTTTACAATGGAAAAGAACCTTTTGGCTTCATGAAAAAAAAAAGGAGGTGGTCATACACTGTTTATAAATACAGATAACTTAGTGTTACAGGAAAGTAATTGGTGTTAAGATTTAATAATACCACAGAATAAAGTCCACCAGCCTTTCCTAAAAATCATATGTGTGTTGTGACCATCTTACAGTTTCCATCCCTGAGTACCTATTTTGGTACTTGCCTTGGGATCTTCTGTCTTTGGTGACAACCTTACTATTTGCTTTCCAGTCCATATCGTTCCCCTGAAGGTTACTACCCCTCATGCCCTCCATCAGTCTTTTATCCAGTCCTTGTCTTCCATTCTAATGATGCCCCTGCATGGTAGTTTTGTGTGCTATGTGATTTTTTTTTTTTAGTGGCTAGGCACAAAAGCATTGGCAGAGGTAAAGACTAGGAGTGTCCTACACCTGGCCATCCTGCCCCAGTCACCTTGCAATAGCTTGCTCACAGATGGGTAAGGGAAATCCAGTTGGGTGGATTCAGGTCAAGCAGAGATAGTGACACTCTGTATGACAGGACATGATCATTTTAGATCAGTGGTGCTATTTTCAGTGGACCACAGCATTTCTAAAGACACCTCATCTGTGTATTCCTCTCTGTGGCCCATCAGGGCAAGGCAAGAGAGACTCAGCTATGCCATTGATTTGCTTGGGATTATTGGTCTGCCAAACTCAGAGACAGCACCCCTACAATGAGGAGAGAGGAAGGACGTCTTTCAGAGCCAAAACAAGTAAAGCTTTCATTCCCTCAGAATAGCTGAAAGCAATGAAAAGAGCATGTTTTGATAAGCATCCATCAGCTCAATTAATGTGTGTCCAGGTTAGTGTTTGTCTGTCATTTGTAGGTGGTTCAGAGAATGGTTTGCTTCCTCGGAATGGTCCCACCTCTGCTTCCCCACCCCTTCCTTCTGTGACTGACAGAGAATGCCTTTGGGACTGAGAAATAAGATGGTGGCAACTTCATCCATAAAAGCTAGCTGCCTCTGGTCTGCTCTGTGCTGCTGCCAACAGTGCATACAATATACCAAGTGATTCCCTCAGAAGATATTAGGGCACAGGATCTCTCTCCCCATCCAGGCTGGTTTTCCTCCTGTTGAAGCCAGCTCCCACAAGCCCGCAGAGAATTCACCACTTCAACTGCCACTTGCTTTCCCCCCACTCTGTGCCAATATACCATAAACGTGAAAGCAACTCTTGGTGCTAGAATGAATCATTACGAGGTAATCCTGGAGGAACTGTTTTTACCTTTGCAAATTGCGTGTGTTGTGGGTGCAAGCAGAAGAAAACCCCAAACAAACCACACAACACACGGACACAAGCTTTCACATATTTTCCTGTGTGCAAATGCCAGGTTTTTGTAAAATGTTCGCTTCCAAAAAAGCTCTTGTAGCATTATGACAAGCTAAATTGTGTGTCTTCAGAGGACTTCCTCAGGTACCTTTAATGAGGAAGGGAAAAAAACAGACCTTCTCCCTGCTAGGAAAGTCTTAAATTGCCCTGGAGTTTAGAGTTTAGTTTGCTGTGGTTTATCATGTCTTATCACATACTTTAGTGAAAGATTTTTCTTTCCCCACAAGACGCACAGCAATCTGTTGCTTGCCAGCCCCGGGGTTTGTCCCAGCAGCCCTGCAGGTGCTGTGGGAGGAGGGCAGCTCCCCAGTGGGGACGAGCTGTGTTGGTGCTTCCACCTGCTTCTAGCAGAAAAGCAGCTTATGGGTAGGTTCAGCAGGAAGGCCCTCAGGGCAAGAGTCTGTCTGTCCTCTTGCCCACGTCGCCAAACAGTCTGACCCATCAGGCAAGTGTGGTGACAACTGACTGGAAGCATGTCTGGAAACCAGGATGGGGACATTTGGCTCAGAAAGTGGGTTCTTGATCTTTTCCCGTAATCATGGCTTCTGTACATATAACCACACACTCCATCAGATGCCTCATTCTCCCAGTGCTGCTCCTGTTCTGTCAAGCTTTTCACTATCATTCCCTTCAGCCCGTAACTGTACAGAAATATCCGACTAACACCTCATTTTCTGGGTACACAGTGCCATCTAGTCCCTGATCAAGAAGCCTAGAGAAGGATTTGTAGTGTTCCTCAAATGCTGAAGTGTTTTATTTTACAGGAAAATCTGCAGGAACAGCTTCTGTTTAGGCCAGTTGTTCAAAGTCTTGCTGCACTTTCCTCCTGTCCATATCTCATCTAGATCCCATCATCTACTGGCTTTACTTCTTGCAGGTGGCTACTTGCAGATGGCTAGAGGTCTTTTATCTCTTTAGCTGGCATGTTACTTCAGTTAGTGGCAACCATTTGACCAAAACCAACCATTTTATCTGCTTGAATGCCCCTTACTGCCTGACTCTACATTTGCTCCTTCTTATCCTCTTCCCAGGACGGTTACTGATTTACTCCAGAGGATAATCTGGCTTGCTCCAGTGGCTGACCAGCAAGCAGCTGTAATAAGCAAATCTGAAGCCCATTACATTGCTCAAAAAGTATAAACAAGGTGTTCTCAGTATACAGCAGATAATCATCAGGTTAATGGCTTCTGACCTTATCATGATGTGAAGCTGAACATATGGGAACCAACATAAGAAACCAAGAGAAAAGGCAAGTAAGGGTCTTGCAACCTGATGCCACCCTTCCTATGCCTTCCCCCAGTAGGCCAGGAGACCCCACCACTCAGCAGAGATGCTAATGTTTCCCGTGTGGTCTCTGTGCAATGTATTTGGGCCTGAATTGACCAGTTATCCACCATGAATGAATGTACCATCTGTCTTACAGTACCACATTCGTTGCGCTGTTAGGACTGAGATTAGATGGTTATTTATGTTCTACAAGATCATGGAAAGAAAGGAAATATCTGAGTATCGGTGTTTTGACAATGGTATTTTAGGAACTGTAAGTTAATAAAGCTGGAGTCATAACAAATCAGCAACACCATGTGACATTTCCAATTTGACTGGCATTTATTTAGTTTCCATCAATTGCTAATCTAAGAGCGACTATATGAAGTCTATTTTGCCTGCAAAAGAAGCCATTTTGCCAAACACAGGACATGTGCTGATTTAATAAACAATGATCCAAGCTTTCCAGTTAGGGAGATATTGTGCATTTTCCTCAAGCAGCAAAGATTTCCTTCCCTTTACTGGACGTGTATAGCAGCATCTGCCTACTTACTCTACTTGGGTATAGCTCATGGGCCTGTACTACCACAGTTGCCACAGGAGATGGCTAACAACTAGTAAAGGGATCCTAGTCATGGTCCTGTGACAAGCTTCAGAGCTGTGGGTGACCAAGGAAGAATAATGAGGGCATAGAGGAACTTTATGGTCTTTCCGCTTGACTACAGCCTGTTATTTGAGCAGCATACGAAACAGCGATGCTGAAGTCTTGCCTCTCACATCCATGATTTCAGACAGCTAAGCTGTTGGATGGTGTAGGTGTACAGTCGTACACAAGATGCATCAGTGCCAGTTTAAGCTTGCCTTGAGATGATCTACTCAGAACTAACCTGACAACAAAAAAAAAAATCCTTTTCAGCGTTGTTGAGAGGAGAGCTGTGGCACTGTTGGGACTGCTGGCCCCTGCAACCAGTCTCCCAGCTTTCAGTTAGTCCCAAGAAGGGACTGAAATGGTCTGAGATACATAAAACTAGCTTCATGCAGGAAGCCACATGCAGCACCCAACTTTGCTGTGCTTACAGCTGCGACTTGTTCCTGTGGGCAGTAGATGGCACTGTTTAGATTAACTTGTTTTAAGTATTACTGGAAACAGGCACACGGACACTCACAAATACTTGGCAACTGAGAGTGAAGACAAAGTCTAATCTAGGGTTTCCAGTATATTGTGATCTCACTGCCTTATTTCCAATGTCCCCATCCCTCTTTTCATCTCTCTAGTGTAAATAGATGTCTGCACTCTCCATCTTGCCCTCCAAGAGCACCTTTCAAGACTGCTGAATGACCTACACAGATGAACATCCAGCACCAATGCAAGAACTAGACTTGTTTCTCCAATGTGTTCCCAGTATAATAATGGGATGGGATGATAAAGTTTGCTTTTTTAAAAAGTGGGAAGGTACGAAGGCACAAGGACTGTCTGCACCAAGCCTGTCTTGCTCTCTGCTTTCCCGTCTCCTGTTTTATCTTCCTTCTCTGACCTCTCCAAAGAGCTCCATGGGGGTCCTGCTCGTGTGCTTTCTTCTTTGCTTAGGTCCAGAGAAACTCCAAAATTCAGCCTTTGCTCTCAGCACTCCTATGGGAGCTCTGCGTTTCTTAGAATTCATGACACAGTTGGGAAAGCAAACGGTGTGCTGTTTTTGCCTAGAATTACTGAGTTTTGGTTTCATGGTGGGTTTTTGTTTGCTTTTGTTTTGATTTGGTTTGGGTTTTTTTTTATCGTTGTTGTTTGTTGTTAGGTTTTTAGTTTGTTGGTTTTGTTGGTTTTTTTTTTAATTTAATTCATTAAATTCTCCTTCAAGGAGCTTTTCTGGATTCACAGCAAACAGGAAGGGGTGTCATCTCCACCTGTGGGACCTCCCATCTTTTGGCTCTGCTGAGATCCTTGCCATGCTGAGATGCTTAGCTGATGCCCTGTGACAGCTACTAGTACACCCAGAGTGCAGATGGCCAGCCCAGTTAATTTCCTCTGTAACTGAAACAGTGGAATTTCTCTAGGAACTGCTGCACAGTAATACAGCGGTTGAATATTTGTGTGACAGGGTTAAGGAGCAGTTTGTTAATCCCATAAGAAGATGCTACAGCAAAGCCTTTCTGCTCAGAAGGTGGCAGTGATACCGGGACGACAGCCACGCCGTGTATTTGCTGGGGAGGAAAAGACTGACACATGAATTCACAGAGTAACTAACTCTTGTCTTATTTCAGTCACACCTGCACTGGGGACTTAGAGTCACAAACTCTCAGAATCAGGTGCTCTGTTGTATGGCAGGAAATATTCGGGAAGAAAATGACTCGTGGTTCTTGTTTAGCAGCCAGGAGCGTGCTTTGAGGCTCTGCTCTCAGTCTGAATCCACTGCTTTTCATTCTGCAGTGGATTTACAGAGAGATAAAATAACTGAAAACAGAAGTTGGCCAGTGTATTTTATACACCAGGATTTCTCTCCTTGCCAACTCTTGCAGGAGGTGGGAAGGAAGGGAACTTTGCCCCAGATCATAGTCACAAAAAAATAGTTGGTTAGTGTTACTGTATTAACTTCTGATGGTCATTTGGTTACTGGAAGCTTTCAAAATTTATTTTCAATTTAGAATTTTATTTTTTTCCAAACTAGTTTAATTAGTTATTTTTATCCCAAAATGTATCTTCAGCCTCCAGTAACAAAATGCAATTCCTGACCGAAGTCCAAAATGCCATTGCTGTGCAGCCATAAATCTCAAGGGCATCCTCTGCAGCAAATGGATGTATTAATGGAAGAAGTGAGATGGAGAGAACAAGCTGGTAATGTTTATTAAGACTAAGTCTCTAGTGATAATATCTATCATTGGCACTAGAAATGCTACCATCTGGAGGGGATTTGCTGTCCTGTGGCACCCAAAGGCTCCTAAACTGACTCCAGAACGCTTGCCATTTCTGTTTGATCGCTGTTCTTTATCAACCTTGCTTTTGCTTGTGCTGTTGCACTGAGTGCTCCTCCTGCAATTGGAGAATACCTGATACTGCCATCCACAGTGACCACTTCACACAGAAAAATGGTTGCCATTGCATTCTCCCATCCTCGTTGCCCTTAAAAAAGAAATGACACTCATCTTCAGTGGTACATGGGCTTGCATGGCCTCCCATCCCCATCTCACCTCTGGCCACAGGCTGCTGGCCTTGCTGGTGTGAAGAGTGCCTCTCTTCCATCCATCCTTCCCTTCTCTCCCTTATTTCTGCCTGCCCATCGTCATTGATCACGCATGCAACAAGCTGTGATAATGTCATAATGCTTTTTGCCATTCTTCCAGCTCAAGTTCTTGCCCGTGCCTCCTTGGTACAGCCAGAACAGAACAGCCCTAAAAGTCCGTAGGAAGAAGGAAGCTGTAACAGACCCTCACAGAATCCTCTCTTAGGGTGAGGGACAAAACCATACAAAATGACAGGCAAATATAAGCATTTAATAATTTCAAAAAAGTAGACTGAAAGTGTGGAACAAAAAAAAAAGGCAGGGTTGGAATGCCCCTGTGACCAAAACCGAACGGTGTTACCTGATTTATGGTTCCCAGGTGAGACTCACTCTTGCCTGATGCAGCCTTGATGACAGAAAAATGATGGGTGCTCCCAGGGTACAATCAAATCAGTCACAATTTTTTACCCAACCCTTTTCCCTTAGGTAATGCTGTCCCTTCTGTGACACTGTGAGTTGTGATTGCATGCTTGATCCTGAAATCAATTGTATGAGAAGCAGAAGGGGGAAAAAAAGAGAGAGGGGAAAAAAAAGTCAATGCAATTTATTGCAACTTACTGCAATGCATCAGAGTAATTATTCTTTCTGCCAGTGTGAAAGTGTCCTTATGGACTTCACAGATGGGATAAAACTGGGAAGGTGGAAAGGGAGCAGGCTAGAAATATGTTCTGGGCTATAACAAAGCACCTTTTTAGGTGTGAAAGCCCCAGAACCAGTCGAAGTATTTGCTTTACTGGGGGTTTGTGAAACCTGCTGCCCTCCTGCCTGTTGCAGACAGGGTGCAGTGGCCTGGGCTGGTGCCTTGCTAACAAGCTCTAAAGCAGCTTCAGCCTTGGCTGCTCGAGGAGGGGTCTGGTCTCACCCTCAGCTGCATGGATGGGTGTTTGCGGCCGCTGTGGTTCATCCACTGCCAAATGGATCACAGGAAGAGAGCAGAAAAAACCTCAAAAGACCTGTGAGTTTATGGCTGGTAGTAATTCCCAGGACACCTTCCCATGTCCTGGTTTCTACATGGTGACACACAGGATCACCTTTTTCAGAGCTCCCTGCACGCAGGTGACTAACATAGAGCAGCTCTTGGTGGACCACCAGAATAATCAGCAACAAATCAGGAGTGTGCCTTAACCTTAGAAATGCTTGCCTGGGGAAGGAAGATGGCAGCCAGTTCAGGGCATTTGAGGAGGCTTCCAGGAACCATGTTCTTTCCTGCTCCTTCCTCCCTTGACCATCTAACAAACTGCTCTTTCAAAAAAAAAAATAAATCTAACTTAATGAATAAACCTTACCATTTGAATCCCTGCCCTTTAAGTATTCTTTTAAAACAGTAGAAAATATTCCCCAACGAATCCATTACACACAAAGTTAGAATTTCCACTTCATTTCTTATCCAGCTAAATAAACACGCGCAGGCATCTGGAAATGGAGAAAAGCCAGTAATTCTAACCTGCCTACCACATCCCATCATGAAACAACTGAAGGATTTGGAGATTAACAGCCTTACCAGCACAACTTTGCAGAGGCAAATCCTGTCTCATTGGCTTCTGAGGCTTAGTGTTTGATAGGATTTCAAATGCATCTTCACCATAGCCCCTATTAATGAAATCAAGCAGCTAAACCCCTCACTTCAATCCTTTCCTTCACTGTATCCTGCTAAGATACTTAGTAATTAGAAACTACCTTATCTATTCAGTTCTTTGCCTCATCTTAGTGACCAAAGTGTCAATAATGGGACCCTTTTTCCAGCTAGTGAAGATTCCTCTCCCAACACTCCTGGGAAAAAGGTGTCAGAAAAACCTGACCTCCTTATATGAGCAGGCAGTGCATTTTCAGCATCAATGAACTTCAGTTTAAACTCTTCAGGACCTTCAGTGTTTTCAGTAGTGTCCTCTGAAAACAGAAGCTGAGGTGTGTTTGTCACAGTCAGGGACAACCAGTGTTTAATCTGCCGTGTGCTTAAGTATACTAACGAAAATGGAGACATGCAAAAAGCCATGTGTGGTGTGAGGGAGTAGCACAAAGTCTGGTGGAAGAGCTGAAGCTGTAAGAGTTGCTATTTTTTACTCTCCTCTGGTGTCTTTTGAGTCTATGGGGAGAGTAGGTCTGCCAGGAGGCTCTGCCAGCCATGAACTGCCTCATTTGTGGGATTCAGACAAGACTGGTCATCATGGTGAGCTAAAAGCCTTCCCCTGGGAAGAGATTTCTGAAGGAATACATCATGAAACACCACAGAAGTAATCCAAAGTAAACAGGAAGGGAGGGGTTTGGAAAGGTCAGTTATCTGTGACTTTCCTTGGTTTACATGTGATCAGGACCCACAGTCAGCCAGGACTTTGAGGTACCACTGCATGTAGTTCCTCCTCACATGAATATACCAAAGGTGCTTTTCAACCACACCATTAGGTTTCATTTAAAACCAAACTAGCACAAGGGAACTTCTGAAAACAAAGCAAAGCAAAGCAAAACAACCTCTCAGCTTCTATGGGTGATTCAGAACAGAAACAAAGCAGATTATTTCCCTTGCCTTCCCAGGCCAGCCTCTTTCTTTCATCCTTACCCTCAGTTCAACAACTTTCCAGGCCCTCCTGGGTTGCAGCAAACTTAACAAAGCCTCTTTCAGGGTCTTAGGAAAACATCTTTCTTTCTGCCATCCCTGAAGCCTGTGGTCTTTCACTTCCTCCAGGAAGCTTCCCAACCTCTAGCTGTGCTGTGTCTCCCAGTTTGGCACCCATTCAGCACCACAGCAGGTCCTCCTGGGCAGCTCAAGTGGCACAGCTGTCAGGGGAGGGGGGTCCTGCCCCTCTTCCCCCAAAGCTGTGGCTGCTCAGATTGAAGGTGGCAGGGTAAGGCTGCCTGCAGCCGTGCTGCTGGGGGGCCTGCCTTTAAAGAGGGGGAGAACAGCAGGCAGCTCCAAAAGCGAAAAGAAACATGGTTATCCATGGGCACTGACAGATGAGGAAGTCACGGATGGAAAACCAATCTTGTTAGGTGATGACAGGAAGTATTGGTCAGAAGTCAGTTCATCCTGGCCTGTGGATTTATCTGGGTATCGGGACTATGCAGTTTGTCCTCAGTGTATCGTTATAAAATGCATTATAAAATTAAGGGCACACACAGATATGTAACTGCAACTGTGCAGAGCACAAATCAGATTTGAAAAATTTCTTTTGTGTCTCTGCTTTAAGGCACAGTGAGGTTGTTTCACTGGCAAGCACAGATAAATTAACAAACTCCCCTTCTTGTTCAGTTTCTAGTTGTTGTTGGTTAGTTTTGTTTGTTTGTTTGTTTGTTTTTTAAATTAAATAGCACAACAATTCACTGATTTGAAATGACTGGAGTTGTGAGGAGATCCCACTTGCTCTGCACAAGCATATGGTGAGTAGGAATGAAAGAGATGACTACACATACAAAACCACTTCTGGCCCAGAAAGTCCTTAGACTGCACATGGTTGGCAGCTCAGAGGCTCTTCTGAGGAAGTATCACAAGTACACTGAGCTACTTCTCTTGTTATTGTTGTCCCTAGGCAATCTGCTTCTGGGCACGACGAAACCAGGCTATGACACGAGACGCACCTTTGAGCTGACCTACCCTGGGCTACATCACCCAAAGGCTGGAGGCAGCTCCTGAGATTCAATTAACAACCCAGAGGGCTGTCAGAGATGAGATTCCCCACCAATCTCCAGGCAGACTCTTTTTAATTTTGCCAAGTTGGCATGAGGGAGGAAAAGTTGCCTGCAATAAGGAGACAGCTGAAGTCTTTTACTGGGAAAACCCAAAACCTTGCACCAACAAGGCAGCAGCAGGACATTGCGTCTGTACAAGCACCTGGTGCTTCATGATCATGCTTTTCAGTCCCATGGGCAGCACCAGCATGCCTTCAGTACCCACAGGTATCAGCTGGACTGTGTGCAGAGGGAGACCTGGCAAGAGAGGCAGGAATCCTAGTCCATCGTGTACCACAAAGCTGCTGCTGCTCTGCACGGAGGCCAGGCAGGAGGATGGCAGCAGGAAGAGAAGCCTCTAGGATGTCTATTCCCCTAGTGAGCAGCCTCTTGAGCAATACCAGTGATTATTCAAATGCACGTGGTATGTCTTGGACAGGGGTGCTTATACTCCATCCAAATAGGACAGATGTGTACAGAGTGTGTGGGGAAAGGGTCACCTGACTGCAGCCTGTGGCATATCAGCATTAGCTCTTGCTCTGAAGGGGCCTAAAGCTTCCCTAGAACTTTCCCCAGTAAATAAATACCAGTTGGATGTATAATGGCATCACTATTCTGAATTCTTACTATTAATTAAATTTATTAAGTCTTCTTTTAAAAATCTCCTGCCAGTCAGCAGTGCTACCGGCCGCTTTTGTTTCCAAACAAAACTGAATCCAATTTTTTTTCTGAAAAACAGATTAATCTGCCCCCTCCCTGGAGCCGTGGCACACAGAAATCTGAAGAGCGTTCTGTGCATCATCTCAGGCTCATATACACACAGCCTGCAAAGCTTTTTTTTTTTTTCCTCTTTTGTCAAATGAAGATGTCAAATATGCAAAAGCAACTGTACATGCACACACACAGAAAACCAGTCCTCATCTGGCAAGGCTCTTTTAATGTTGTACTTTTACCAAACCACAGTACATACTTCAAATAAGGCCTAACAGATTATACTCTTTATAAATTTACAAACAGTTTATTCTCCTTAAAGAGATCATATTATTTTGTCAGTCTTGTGTATTTCAATGAATTATATGTTTATTCAAGCATAACATAGCAAATGTAGCCATAAATCTGTAGACTAAATGTCTATAACAGAAGAATCTCAGATACACTATACTTTCAGATTAGGATTTATTTGTTTTTTTTTTTTTTTAATATACACATTTTTGTTTAAATAGGGTAACCGTCATATCCTGGTTATGCTTCCCATGGGAAAATTGTGCTCAAGAAAGAAACCTGTGGACTAGAATAACTGCAAACAGACAAGGTATTGGTTCACCCACCAGGAAACTCGGCCAGCTTTGTAGGCACATAACTCTGGGATTGGCTTTCAACCTGGTTTGGAGAGAAGGGATGAGAGGCTGGTTTCACTTTCCTAATAGGTAATGGCCCTGGTCCTTTCCTGGGTACAGAGTGCTCCGCAGCAGCAGCAAGAAGATCAATAAGAAAGCACAACTGCTTTTTTACCTCTAACCAAGAGCCCAGGTTACTGAAAGCTGGCTGGCCACTAGAGATGCGTCACTCAAGATGTGGCACACAGAGAGAGTTCAGAAAAAAACCCAGGAATAAAAGAAAAGTGGAAGTAAAATGACCTGCCTCGGTAGTGATTTTGAAAGTCTTGCTACTGCTGTGTTTATGAATCTAATTCTGAACCCTCATTCATGTCCTAGTCTCTGATGAAGCCTTTCCTGCTCATGAGGCTATGCCCATAGCCCAGCTGTTGCTAGCCTGGAGTCTTGCTAAGCAAAGCTAGAGAAGTAGGAGCACCTCACTAAAATCTGAAAGCCCCAACAGACTGCTAAAGAAACAGTGTTTTGAGGCCCTCACTCTGATCAAGGCAGGTGTTTCTGAAGTGTTATATGGCACCGATGGCTGTAATCCATCTCTACAAGACTGAGAAATAAGTTCCTGATTGAGTCCAATATGTCCCTGCCAGACAACCAATGAGGAAAGAAAAAAAGACAAAAAAAAAAAAGACAAACAAAAAAAAAAAGACACTGAGACAAAACCCAAATCCAAACCACGCAAATTATAGCTGAATAATAAAAATCAAAATCCAAGCCCAAATCCCAAGTCCCCCTTGCGACAGAGACATCTGGTTGCTTTCTAAACTGCAGAACCAGCCACTCTGTAGCTTCTAAATAACAAGAGTTTGGCAATAATTACCATGCACAAAGTAAAGGCCACTTATAAAACATCTCCATAAAAATATCTATTTATGTCTATATCTCTATTTATATATGTCAGTAAGAAGCTTCAGACTGAGCACATCCCAAGCACTGTGTACTGGGGGGGAATCTATTTGATCCCCATGAAACGAAGCGCTCCTAGTTAGGGTTGGCACCCACGTGTAGGATTAAGTCAGTAGAGATCATTTCCAGTAGGCTTCTGTTGATTAGCACTAGTCAAATGGGGTAGCAGGGTTGTTGAGGAGCTGAAGCCTTTCAGGAATACTGTGCCAAATCATGCTGTTGTATCAGACAAACTTCCCTGAACTCAACTGCTCAACACATGATTCAGTTCACTGTGAGTGAAGGTATTCTAGGTGACACCTGCCCAGCCTACTGATGATTTGATCCACTGAACAGCAGAGCAAAAGAAAAGATCCTCCTTATCAGTGTATGAGTGAAATCAACCACACAAACCAGATCTGTGGAAAGTCAGTTCCCTGTGCTTCAAGGAGTTAACACAAATCAAGTGATGCCTTAGCCTTCTTTATTCAAGTGACTGACCCCGTATCTTATGTAGCTTGGAAAGATCAGACACAATGCAGGAGTTGCAACAGGGTTAGTATAATATCTCAGGTACTCCAAATACAGAAGCATTTTTTCCCCTCTCTGAGATACTGGTACAACGAAAATAAAATTCTTTATTAACCAGTTTTGAGAATTTTCTTGGACATGCTAATAACTGAAATCTGTAGTGGTGCTGACTTGTTGCCCCTGTTGAGGTGAACCTTTAAAACTTCAAGATACTAAAACCACTAGAAGCTTGTATAATGGCATTATTTTTGTGTCGTGCTTTGGAGGCTACCAGCGGCCTTGTATAGGTGCCACAAAAGCACAAAGGAAAGGGATAGCTGAGTGTCAATTCTGACATCTTGTGGTCCTAAGAAAAATAGAAGCTGCCTTTGCTAGACATTCATTTTAGCATTGGTATCTCTGGGGAAAATTTGAACCAAGCAAAAGAGAGTGAGCATGCTTAATGGAATGAGGTGCAGCTGCCTCATTTTCAGACTCTAATTGCCAGATGATGTTGTGATTTTTGGAACAAATACAAAAATTCTGCATTCTGTAGATGGCAGAAACCAAACTCATGCTTTCAGTCACTGAGTACTAAAACCAGATAAAAACCAGCTGCAAATATAACAAGTAACAGGAATTCAGTGGCATACGACTCGCCCACTAAAATAGTCACGTTTTAGGAAGGTGAGAGGCTTTACCTTGGTTTAAGTAGTAAGCATTGCTGCCAAGGAGTTGAAAGATGACATTGAAAGGTGATGAATTTATTAGTGAGAGGAAACATTTCTAAAGCAGAGAAAGAAATGGGAAAAAAAATCCCAGAACTGTCAGACAATTGTTTCCATGCTGGCCTTACAGTGGTGGGCAGGAGGTTTGGAAAGAAAGAGATGTTACGTGTGTACAGAGATACTACTCCTGCACCAGGAGCTGTGTAACAAAAGGGACTTTACACTGTGTTTCAGGGCATACAGCAAAGGGAATTTCTCTTTGCTGCCTTGTCCTGTTGCAGTAGTTTATGTTTCAGGAATGAAGGTCTCATTAGTGCAAGCTGCACGAGAAAATTCTGCACATAGACCTTGATTTTATAATAGAAATAAATTACAACTAGCTGCTGATACTGTGCCCAGTGCTTTAGGGTGGCAAACTATAGATTAATTTTTAAACATTTACCCAGTGGAGATTCTTAAGATGAAGCAGTACAGGACTGCTGGGCCAGCTTGTGAATGGTTTATTGACTATGCCAAGGTCAGACTCTGGCAGTGACACATGAACCATAAGCATGAGGATGTGGAGTTTAGAGAATAAACGTTGGCATACTGGCAATGGATACCTTGTCTATTCAGCCAAGTTTAGTTACCTTACATACCTCCCCATGGGTTTAAAAAAATAATACACAGCCTTGGCTGGTTGCTCTATGGCTAACCAGAGTCAGGACTAAATGCAGGAGAACTATTAGGCTGGAAATTTTCCAGATGAAGCCTGCTTCCACCTGACATTAGTCATCTAAAGTTATTGCTTTCTGGCTGAGTCAACAGTTTGTTGACTTGCTCCAGTGACTCGTTCAGCCTGTCTTAAAAACAGAACCTGTTGATAGCCTAGTGCCCTGAAAACAGAGCCAGTGGGGAAAAAGCCATCACTGAACAGGGTGCTAGATAATCTCATCTAGGCTTCCTTTCCCACAACAGTATGGACCAGAACGTCTTTTGAGGCTCCTTCCAACCTGAGAGCTGTTCTGTGATTCTCTAAGACGGGGGAAAGGGGACAACAGACAGGGACAACACGTCAGAGAATTGCTTTCTAAGCAAGGACAGACCAGCAGGTAGAAGAGCTTGGGACCTGTGATTCTGTGCTCTCACCAGCAGCCTAGAGCAGCTTGCTTAAGTTTTACATCTTCAGCTTTATTCTTGCAACAGCCTGTTTTAAAGCAGGTGAAAGATGAGAGAAGCTAAAATATTTTGGCCAAAAAATGCATGCACGGTGATACATGACTAGCCTACCACAGATCTCTAACTGGAAGGCAAGAAGAAACTCTTGCTGGTATAGTTTTATTGTTCAGCATGCTAAACATTCCCTCAAATGATTTTTTTCTCTAGTGTCATTCCAGTAATTTACTCTTCTTACCTGTAAGAAAATGTCATATGCCCACCTTGATATGGGTTTTCAATAAATAAGATTGACCAGAGTAGCCCTTGGCTAGGATCCAGAATGCCAGTTGTTTAATATTATTAGGATGAACACCTCTACATTCTAATAATTAACATGGTGATTGCAGATTTCTGACCATTGGAGACAGCAGAATTAATGTATGAAATCTGAAGAAATAAACATTTGCTCTTCCCTATTACCCTATGACCTACCAAGCAAGAACATTAATCTATGGTAAAACAGAAGGTACATACCTTTCTCTTATGTTTGTTGTTTAATCCAGATAGTTTTTCCATTAAGGATAAAAGAGCACTGGGAGCATGAGGAGACATTGTTGGATGCTGCTGCATCACAGAAAGACCAGGATGCACTAAATTTGTTACTTGATTCTGTGTATATTTGCAAAGTATATCTTACCCCCTTTTCACAGAAGCAGTTCTGGTTGTGCTTTATATCACGTGGAATAATTGCTTAACTTTTCTCATATGATGTTTCAAACCCAGAAAACTAGTAAAAATAAACACTTCTCTGTGCAAGAACCACATTTTTCTTTTTAACATGAAGTGGCTTTTTGAAAAAAAAACCCACTTCTTTTACACAGAAGTGATGAATTGGCCACTTTTCTTCCTGGTTCTTAAGTTGTTGGCATCATCAGGATTCTGAGCATAGTGCTTCATGACATAATCTGCTTGTATGTGAAAGTCAGAGTTAAATAGGGTGTTAAAAGCCTGAGTCTCCTTCTAGGGGTTACAACAGTCACTACAAATGAACAGTGACAACGTGGTCACAATGCATCCCAATAGGACTTTGTCACTATAATACTCCACTAAGTAAATCGAGGTCTTGGATGAGGCCAGGGCTTTGGTGACTAAGGCAATTCACACTGCAGAGCAACAGAATGGGACAAGCACAGTCCCTCTGACTCAGGTGGCCACTGCACTGATGCTTCTTTGCCGAGATTTCACACCCTCCCTTTCAAGTGCACTTAATGTAGTTACTTTATAAAATGCTTCACATCATAAACATTTTTTAAAGCCTAATAAGGTAGTTTATTAAAAGAAACAAGTCTGTTGAGTTGGGCATACATTTTTCTTGACACCTTCAACAAAGGCTCACATTCATAAAGGAAGGGACAGAGCTGGGGTGGGAAAGGAAGGCAAACAACCCACACTCAGCCACTTGCAGTGTGAAACTCTTGTGAAGCTGGCAATGCACAGGGACTGCAGTAACAAGCGTGAGCAGAGCAAATAGCAGACTGCTTACTGCTATCTGCAAAGTGATCAGAAAGGGAAATAGAAAGGCTTTCATTTCATTTCTACCAAAACCCTGCTCTCAAACCCTCAGCCCACCTCAACAAGTACAGGTTTTGACTGCCTGAGATTCTCCTCCTGTGTCTAATGCAGGAGGAACATACTTGTACTTCAGCATCTCTTCCCTGGTTTTAGTACCCTCTCTTCTTATGTACAACTGTGTTCTGAAGTCCCTTTCTTTCGTGTACTGTGGCTCTTTTCTTAAAAGGCATTTCCAACTTCTGTCCTTTTCAAATTGGTTTCCTGCTGCTAGAGAAGGCAAAAAATACAGACAATGATCAGAATATACAAAGCACGAGGAAACACCTGTCAGTGTAATTAAAATGGTTTCTAATTTACCAATCTCGTTCCTAATGGAACTTCAGTTAAAAGGAAAGACATTCACAGGAGATATTAGATATACATACATGTCCTTCTTTCATTCTAGTTTACATGCTGTTGCTTTTAGAAAGCAAGGTTTCTGTTTCGTTTCTCTAGGATGGAGAATGAAATCTGATTAACAGAATTTAGGTTCCGCTCTCCAAAAGACACCCATTCAGGATCACCATGCTTGCTGGGATGTAAAATTGTTCAAGGGAGAAACCATGTTAAAAGCTATTATTGGTCATACTGAGATAGCTTCACATTTCAACAGATACCCTGGAAATTAGACGTTCCTGCTATTAAAGGACACTGTTTTCATTAAAATGTAATTATTTAGTAGTCTCTTAAATTGAATTCTTATCACTACAGTAAACCTGTACATATACACCACTGCTTTGGCAGTCTTACTGAAATATTTATGATGACCATCCTTTCACATACATCACGCTACCTAGAGCATGGTATTAAAATGCTGCCATACCTTTGAAGCAGTAACTGCAAGAAGAGATATAAAAAGTATAGGTAACATTTCAGACAAGAAAAATACAAAGCAGAAATACTCCAATACCAGTTAAAGTTTCATATTCTTATTTAATACATCCGAATTTTCTATCAGTAAATATGGAATAAGCAGTGTGTGAAAGACTTCATTCAAAACTGCCAGACTGGATTGCAGATTTCCCCTCAAGGCTGGGTTGACATCAAAATTAGTTTTGATGGAGCTCCGTGATTCAGTACCTGGTGGTCTCTGTGTGTGCTGTGAATGAGGATCTGAAATATTGCTTACATTATTTCACTAACAGAGAGCCCTAGTCTCCAGCCCAGCCTTGCTCTCCCTTCTGCTGCTGGCAGTTTTGCCATCCATCTCCATGGAATCAGGAGAGAGCCTTTTAGAAACACAACCGGGACACTTCTGTTCCCCAACCAGTACAAGAAGCTATGTTTTTCTGTACAATCCAAATAGATGAAGCAGCTAAAAGCAGTCATAAAAGGCTGATTATTTTAATATTCTTTGGGGAAAGTGCAGTTTTAGAAAAGTAGGGTCCACTTTCCTCTCCAACAGATTTTCCCACTACAGGCGTATGGACGGTACCTGTTAAAACAACATGGATTTTTGGCACAAATAAGAGTGGATTAAGTAAACTACGGATGTTGTTTCAGCCTTCATTAATAGCCTTGCAGAGGAAAATATCCTCCAAATAGATATAATGCTGGTAAAATACACAAGTTACCTCTGCTCCTGCTTCACTGCTAGGCTGCTGAATGACCACTGCCTATAATTTCTGTCATTCTCAGAAATGAAATATAAAGCAGACAGGCAGGAATTCACCTGCAGTCACCAAATGCCTATACAGAGACCACCTGCTAGGCTACAATATCCCGTCTAAGGTCCAGTTTAAGAAGAAACAAGAATTCTCATGGTTAAAAGACTTTCTAGAGTTATGAAAGTGACTGTATCGTGAAAATAATGACAAGGTTGAAGATGACCAACATTTTAATACAGCACTAATGAACTTCACATAAAGAGGTCCACGGTGTCCAGTCAATGAAGAGACGCAGATGCTTGCAACTCCATTTCAGAAACTTAAAACCTGGTTTTCAAATGTAAGACACTAATTTACAACTATTGCTTGTGCCACTGCAAAGGCACAGAAGGTTATCTTTCAGAAATTCTTGCTTACAAGGCTGTGGAAGATTAGGTGGTAACCTTTTCAAAAATCATGGAATGGATGTCACAGGCCTCACTACCAGAACCCAGACAACTGCCCGTAGCTTCGCCCAGGACTCGGGTTAGGCACAGAGACTGAGTTGTCTTTCCCCTTTAGTGCCACGCTGAGGCATTTGGCAAACTTGCACAGTGGCTGTGAAGTCTGTCTCTCCCATAGGGAGCAGCAGAGGACTCCAGTCTCTCAGGATACCTAAGTCTGATCCTCCCCCCAGACATTAAATTCAGATTAGTAAGTGACTTCTCAGATCAAAACCCAATCTGTGCAAATGATGTTATACCCACTTCTCTGGGTAACCTTAAGTTGCAGGCAAAGATGTATTTCAAAGCTGACTTAAATGCCATTAAAATCAAATTAAAATAAAATAAACATAAAATAAGAAAGAAAAGAGAATGCCTTCTCAGTCCTACAAAGATATCTGTGACTGTAATATATTTTGCTGAATTGTTAGTGGTGCAGGCTAGATTCACCCCATGCTGATACTCTCCAAGGGGTGAAGATTTATCTTACACCCACAATTAAACAACAATAAGGACTCATCTGCTCGATTAAACACAAGAAAGGGAGAGGTTAATACTGAAGGTGAAGCAAAAGACTGCAGAGCACACGAGGGACAGATGTGATTTTTATGCCTATCTGAAACCCTCTGCCATATAAAGTTACCTGAGAAACAGGAATTTTTTTGAAATGGGCAACTTTTTTGTATGCTAATTCCAAATCTATAAACAGAAGAAATGAATGGGCTTGGTTTGCTCTGATATATATGTTCAGTGACTCCAGAAGAGGACTTTAGCCTACTGTTCTTAAAATCCAAACTATCTGGCCTTGTCTGTCTCACAAATTGTGCTTATAAATTTGTTTGGTAAGACCCCAATGTTTTCTTCCCTCTCCATGATTATGGGGTTTTTTTTTTCATTTTAAAGCATCGACTAGATTATTCTAGTCTATTATCTAGAAAGATAGAACCAGAAAGATAAGGAAATTAAAGATGCCAGCACTGGTCAGTGTAGTAGATTGCAGATTTAGGTGAAAAACAAATCTTTCTTGTATAGAAAAATGAATTAAATCTGTGCATACTAAGCCCAGCAATATTAAAGATAAAGCAAACCTAGGACTGTCATGAACATACTTATTTTTAAAGATAAATTCTTGGTATTGTTTCTGTTCTTTTAGCACATAACAAATGTCCTGCAATACACTCATTCTTTCATTCTGTTCCATTGCAAAAACTGCCCATTAAGGCCTTAAATTCCTATCAAATCAGACCACCAAAGACCCACACTCCTCTACCTAGGGCAAGCTAAAGCTGTTATTGCCATCAGTGGATGTTAGGTCTCCAGGCTGCCCCTTTGCCTTTCCTACAAGCTGCCTGCCTGCTTCTCAGGCAACACCTCCAATTTCCCTGCTTTGAGAGGGGACATGGGGTGCAGAGCTGCACTTGGCATTGGCTTTGATATTCTAAAAATGCCTTACAAGGACAGCAGAGTAGCTCAGGTAAATCTCTGTATTGAAAAGTAACTCTCCACTGTGCACTGCATGTTTTTCACATGCTCTCTGGGCAGAGTTTCCAAGCCTCCTTCACCTCACCATCCTGCCTGTGTGAACACCACCAGCAGAGGCTTTCCTTGCAAAAGGGCCTGAAACACAGGATTTAAAGAAGAAAATGCTATGGAAGAGTTGGAAAAAAAGTATTATGTGAAGCCTGTGGGTTCAAATGCATCGACTAGAACTGTACTAATGTTTCTGCAACAGCCTATAAAAAAGAAACAGAAGCAAACAAAGTCTGGCTCTAATTACCTACTACAATGCTTATGCCTAAGTGCAGCATATACCAATATGCCACAGGCAGAGCTGAGTTTAAACTGGCACGTGCCTCGCGTCACCAGTGCCATATCCAAAGACACAAGAACGGACTAGGTCTATAGACACACAGCATCACCCTCCCTCAGAGACCGACAAAATAATTAAAATAATAATAATAATATTAATAATAAAACCCCAAAGCTTCCTGTGCTTTATCATCATCCTCTCTGGTACTAATAGTAGTTGTAGCAACAGTAATTTTTACATTGCTGATGAGAATCGTACGCAATCAACAAAGTGGGTCAAGAAGATGGATCCGGCCAGGGTTGGGAAATGAGCAGAGGAAAACATTGAAAAACTGGCAAGTAATTAATCTTCACATCCCCTGTCTCACCCCCAGTCCTGAACCCTCGGTTTGATGCCACCAAAATGACCATGGTCAAGGTGCCGGGCTAAGGGCAGCCTGTGGAGAAGTGGCCAGCCATGAAGGAACACAACGCCGGGAAGAAAGGTCTGCCATTTAGTTCTCAGGACAGAACTACCCACATTTTAAACAGCTTTTATAAAATGTAAAAAACCACCCCCCGTTTCTAGTCGCGGGTATCCAGAACATCTCTAAACACACACAGAAATAGACAGGTATTACTGAAAATTTTAACCAGTGCTGAAGCTGCAAAGTTGCTCTTTGTTGTAGTTGTTTGGATACAGAAGGGGCAATTTGCTGTAAATAAATATTAAAAAGTATTTTTTCTTAAATGCTTTTTTTTTTTTCCTCCAGTCTCAGTGGTATTTTCCCATCACTTCCTCCTCCAGTTGTGCTGATCTTTTTACCATACATGTGCTCAAGTGTCCGACGCGGAGCGTTCTCTCCCCACTGCAAGAGTCAACCCAGTCCAACCCTGGCCCAGCTCGTACCCCACCCCAGGCCCCCTCCCCGTGGGCTTAGATAAGCCATTCCTTCTTGCTCTCGTCGATGGTCTCCGTGAAGTTGGGGTCATTGTTCATGATGGCAGCGTCGGCACTCTCAGCTGACTCTGCCCCTTTGGCCTCGTTGGTGTGGTAGGTTCCCTTGTGGCGGAACATGTAGCGGATCAGGAACACCAGGGTGCAGAGGATGGTGAAGATCACCACAGCGATGACACCTACACAGAGGAGGAGAGAAAAACGACATCGGCGAGGAGAATACCTATAGATTTTTGCACATATGAAGGATCCCACAAACTCTGCTGAGCTGAGTCGAAGCTACCTGGGAA
This sequence comes from Actenoides lindsayi, assembly GCA_025331215.1. Taxonomy (NCBI): domain Eukaryota; kingdom Metazoa; phylum Chordata; class Aves; order Coraciiformes; family Alcedinidae; genus Actenoides; species Actenoides lindsayi. The sequence goes on from WTSP01023041.1 coordinate 24,767, forward strand.
GTTAAACATCACCGCAGTTGCTTCGTTTCCACTACTCTAGTATTTATATATAGCTTTCTTTATGGAGGAGATGTCAGTGAGTGGAGTTTGCTGGTGTTTTTCATCTGGTAGGTAAACCACGAGGCAGAGGGTGCCAGCTGCTGCCAAAACATGGGGGTGACACGGTGACACGTCACAGCCAGGGCAGCTCTTTGAGGATCGAGTCACTGACGCATCCTTCCCAGTCAATGGCCACACAGATCTATCACAGCCCCTCAACATGTGATGGAAAATTGGCTTGGCTCACTGTTGGCTTACCTCACCCACTAGGCGCTGGCTCCACATAACTGCAGATGTAACTGTGTTATCATCAGACCTATACTTGCTCCCCCTGCAGTGGCCTATTTGAGGTCAGCTTTATTATGGAGAATTCTCATATATCTCACCCTCTTCGGCATACGTAACTATGTGCTAAAGCAGCACTGTTCCTTTTTTTGACCTTCTCTACAGACATGAGGATCTTCCAGGATGAAGACATTATAAAATTCTTAAAAAAAATCTTGTAATCAGTCAGAATTATGTTATGCCACTTTTGTTAACTAACGTGTTGGACAGCCAGGCTGGTCAGGTGTGGCCTGAATTTTTCTGAGGAATGCAATGCTACCTTTCTAGTATTGTAAGGTTTCAAAGCTTATTATGGAAACATTTTTAGCAATCAAAATATAAATTAAAAAGGAAGATTAGCATATCAAGTCGAAAACAAGCAGCTAATCTAAAGCTGGATATGGAAACACGGATACTTGAGGAGGCCAGAGAAAAGAAACAAGAAATTCCATTAAACTGCATGTACTACTATACTCGGTGTTGCTTTACATGGCAAAACCCACCTCCAGTATGTTGTTTTATGTGCTTTTAGAACCGACTGAAAGCTGCTAGGGATCTTTACCAATTACCCTTTTTTTTTATGCCTTCAGAATTTGATACAGTAGCAATGTTCTCCCTGGGGAGTTATGGTGCAACAATTCCATACTGCGGGACAGGGTAGAGAAAATTACCTGTGTACATGGAGGCAGCTGGCCAGAGTATCTTCAATGGAACGCTAACTCAAAGTTCCAATTCTGGTATTACTTAACATCACCTATCACACTGAATGGGACTCTACAACACATAAATTATAACAGAACTTGGCCCTTAAAAAAAGCACGGCAGGATCATGAGGGATTTTTGTCAAAGGTAGAGCAAATATTGTTTGGTATAGATTCACGTTCAATCTGCTGTAACGGGAGAAGTGTCCTTGCCATTTCATATAAATTAATTACTCTGTTAACATAAGTAACTACTGCAATGTACCTCCCCACATGGATGCTTAATATGTGAGTTATGAATATCAGTATTTTGATTCAGTCAAAACTGAATCTGAGGGGACAAACTAAATGAGAACAAACCGTTTCACTAGCACAAAGTTCCTGAACGGACTTACACAGATTTCTGCTTAACTTTGTTCAGGTGTAGTTTTCCCATATAGTCAGTTAGCAAATAGCTTGAATATGTTACCAACTGCAATTGAAGCCATCACAGTCATACTGCAAGGTATCTTAGAAAAGCAGACAGTTTTCCTACCTCCAATAATAGCAGAGTTTCTGTTAACTCCATCTCCTATTGCTTGACCGTTGTATGGGAAATCAGCACTGGCTGTAAAGAGGGAATTAGAGATTCGTGTTGTAATAGCAGTAAAACTTCACTCAGGAGTTCAGAAATACATCCAATATGCTCAGATAGAATTCAAAGAAAATTGTGAACCTTATATACTTATCTAAAGAAAAAGAAAAGGAAAATATTTCGCTATTTCCTAACGCCTCAGAACTTCTTGCTTCCTCCTCTTAGCAAAAATACATTTAAAATACAGGAGATAATCTCAGTAAGCATTGCAGTTAATACAGGAGGTCATTTTGTTACTCTACTAACATAAATTCTCTGTTTCTTTAGCACAAAAACCCCTTTACTTTCCAAAGCATGTGATCATACATATTATTATAGATATTTTTGCTTTTGTCACTGCTATCCCTGAATGGCTTCCTAAGTTTCCAGGATCTTGTGACCACCACTGGGTACAACTGCAAGCTCTTGGAAAGAAAAAAACTGCCATCCTTTTTGTTGCTGCACAGCCCAAGGTGAGTGATGGGCTGCATTTTCTGTTGGGTACAGCTGCAGAGCAGTTACCCAAAGGAGCATGTGCTAGAATCTTTGCTAGTCTAGGAGAAAGCCCAGTGTGGCAGCTTAGCCCCTGCTGGAGTTGCTTTGGAGCTGAGATGCAAGACTGTGAGTTGGAGGAGCTGAGGCAGGGCAGGCAGAGGAAAGCCTCCAGCAGGCAGATGAGGAGAGGAAAAAACAGTGGTCCCAGTGCTCATCTGCCAAACGCATAAAAGGGACAGACACCTTTGCTGCAGAGAGGGATTGAAGGAATTGGTACAGGCTTAAAGTAGAATTTGGATGGTAGTCTTGGTTTTAACATCCAGGAAACATTACAGAGACTTTTTAAAGGCAATCTCATCAGTTAAACCGATCAGCATTTGCTTCACAGTCAGACATAGCAACTAGACAGTACAGTGAGTAAAGAAGCCCAGGGAGCTAGGTTAGTGGTTGCAATCATTCCCTTCTTTGCCTCTGCACTATGGCATTGATTGGGAAATACAGAAAATACTGTTAGAAGTACTTAACAAGAGACAATGAAAATAATCAAGGATCTGAATTACTTCTTAGGTCAGTATATAAAATCTACCTGTATCTTCCTTGCTTGATGGGTTGGGTGATACTGTACTAATCATTTGGCTTTACAGGCTAGTGATGCATTCACTATACCCCAAAACTGGCTAAGGGGATTCAGATGGCTTTCTGTTAGCATGGAGTAAAATCCACAATAAAGTTCCTTTTGTCTCACAAAGCAGCCGTACAAAAGACTGAATGGCTTCAGCTCACCATGTGGCCTGAAAAGAGGTTTGGGGTTAGAGTAGCCTTCTATGTGCCTGCTCTGGGGGAGAGCTGAACCAGCTGTGTGTTGAGCAGCTACTTTTTGGCTGGTCGCCTGTGGGACAAACAAGACAGCGTTTCTCAGGGCTCAGTGGAGGGGCCCTGGCCAGCAGTTTTTGCCAGCAGCACTCGTGCCTTTGACATTTGTTGGTTTCTCTGGCTTCTGAAGACAGCATTTCTGCACCTTTCTTAAACAAACCACACTAGAATTGTAAAAGAGAAATAAATATCTGATTCTGTATCAGTGGACTTTGCTCCAAAGAAGAACTTTACTGTGCAGGACCATGAATGTTTCCTACAGAGACATTCTGGCACAGGGTCCATAGTATTATCCTTGCAGTGCTGAAAAGGAAGGGCTGGCAGTGGGAAAATAACCCCTAATTTTAAACTTTCCCTCCCTGCACCTCAGGGAAAGTCTGAAAGCCAAATCACACTAAGTAGAAAAGCATCAATTTGCCCAAGTGCAAGGAACTGCTCTCTGCCATTCTAACCTAAAAGGAAGCTCCTCATCATAGGAGCAGCACCACAGGCAGTTAACAAGTCCTGCCACTTGCCACCTGGTTTGGAGTTGCTCTTCTTTGTCCCCACACAAGAAATCTTAAAATCAGCAATGGTCACAGCTCCCCTCTTTCTTACAACAGAATAACATGCTTTAGCTTCTTTTAAAATGTTGTTTCAAGGATCACAGCACTAGCGAAGTGTGAAGAAAGAGGAAAGCTGCTGTTATGGCAGCAAGATCCCTCCTGAGCTTCCCCACCTATAGCTGTGCTACAAGGGATTCCTGGCAGATGGGAGACCCTGGGTTATGATGTTTAACAGCCACTGAAGTACACACCAGGATAATGAAGAACATGAAGCATGATCTGAAGCTACATCCTTGATCTGGTCTGAGAACTGCTGCTAGGACTGGATCTGATGTCTCTGTTCAAAGCTGCTTTCCATTGCATCTACTCATCATACACACTTTGGAGATGTCCACTGGATCAACAAGCAGATGTGATCCACTATGGGACTCACCATAATTCATGAATTCCTGTTCTATCACTCTTGTGTCAGCAGGAGACCTGTTTTTATATTACAGGGTAGTTTTGATTGAAGAAAATTTAAATGTATTTAAAATCTTAGACAAATGTGGGTTTACAGAATACCTCTTGCTGCAGAAGTGCCTATACCAGTTTTTTTCCTGAATGTATTACTACAGTTGGATGGACGAGGAAGAAAAGAACTCATTACTTTCTTTTCTAGGTTGAAATTCCCTTGACATTCTTCTGGGCAGCAGTAGCTTCTCAAACGATCAGAAATAGCTACACACCAGAGGTGTGAGAACTGCAAAGGGATAACTCCTGCCACAGCAATTAGGCAGAAGAGAACACAGAAGGGCACATTCCCTGGCCCTCCAAGGTGAGTTTAACAAGTGAGTACTGTCACCAACAGGCACCGAGTGCAGGCAATTCAGACAGCAGTGGAGTCATTCAAACATGTGATGATTCATCTCTGCCCTTACTATGGTCACATTCCTTGGCAATATTAAGCAACTTTGTCAGGAAGACAACCAATGATATTCTTTCTTCCATTGCTGTGGAAATTCAGGAACTCAACAAGGAAAGAACACATTAGAGCAGTCTGCCAAAGGGGCAACAGTAACTCATGCTCTGGTAAAAGCACAGAAGACTATACATGGCCATTCACAGGCTGTAAAGACTAACTCCTAAAGTGTTTTAAAATGACTAGTCAGATAAAATTAATCCTGTTACTCGTGACTCCCATGTTTCATGGCAATCTAAATCACTAGCTCGCATGGCTATAATATGCAGGTGAAGTACAGGGTGAGATGCTAATGGGCAAGTGTGTGCCTTCATCTCTCTGTGGCAGCTGAGAACCCCTCTTTCCTGCTCAGGTTCTTCCATTATCACCATGACATTAATGCTAATTACATGTCTTGGCAAGCCCTTTTGCACTGCCTGATACTTGCACCTTGACAGCTTCAAACCATTACTTGCCCACCGCAAGTAGGTGTCACGGAGCTGCGGTGACTTCACGTAGTTACCCTGCACAGCACCTCTGGACACCAAGTGGGTTGTGAATGCAACCTAAGGTGGGTGTGGGGAGGATCCTGCAGGAGTTTTGGTCTACATACAGTGCTACCCAATTGTTAGCTGAGGCCACGAATAGGGCTTTTCAATTGTCCTTTATTATCTCATCTATAGAGGTTGCTTTTGCACGCGTGATTCTCATCTGGTTTGGGGACTGCACTGGAAAGGTTTCCATACCTTAGGGAGCTTTTTCTGAACCTTTCCTAGGTTCCTCTGAGCAGCCAGGGTCTCGCTTGTGCAAACCAAAGCATGAAGAACAGAGCAAAGTGCTTTTTAATCTGTCCTGGAAAACAGTTACATATTGGCCCAAGAGACATGCTGCCAGTCCCCTGAAATCCTCTGCTCGTGCAACCGTGGCACAGATCCATTGGTTTTGTTGTCAGGACACACCAAAGACATCTTCCTAAAATGTACAGCTGGTGTAGGGATGGACTAACCTGTACCAGGAAATGCTAAGGTCACCTGTGGTTTACAAATAACACTTCATCCGGTTCCCTTCCATGATCCAAGCTGGGCAATGCTGTTCCCTGCAACCTGTCTTCTCACAGCAGGCCATCAGGTTTTCTTCAACCACATCATCCTGAAGCTAACTTAAGTAGAAGGACGCAGCATACTTTGATTTCTCTTGCTTTCATGGGCTGATGCTTATGATGCCATAGTTTCAATAACCACAGAGTAAATCTTCAGAGTCTAAACTTATGCTTTGCACTTATAACTTTCTGTTATTAGTCTCAGGGTAAATGGGGTTAAAGAAACTCTGCAGCACCTAAAAGGGTGATTAAAGACTGACTGCAGGCAGAATCTATGTTCTGTCCATCATTTTAATGACATTTGAAATTGTTAGATGACCACAAAAATGCAGTAGGAGACCTATCATCATCCAGCACACTCACTGAATGGAAAGGGGAGCTGGGACTGGATAAACAGACCGTAATTAGGATTATATGTTAAAGATGACAGATAGGGTTGATTTAACAGGGACTGGTAATTTTGCTTCATTATAGTAGGTGTGATTTTGCATCTGCCATTTTCAGAAGGAGAGCTTTTACAATGGATCCCACATAAAAGCCTTTTGCCAATTCACATAATTGAAATGTAAAGTGACCCTACTAAAGCAGAAAAGTGGTCCAGAAGGTGGGTGTGGGCAGAGAAATGAGTAAAAGGCTATAATCTCACTACCAGGAATGTTACATAGAAGTTGTTGGAAGCAATTTTTTTAAACAAACTTTTTCACTGAGTGGGCAAGTCTTCGTCAAAATACATCACACTAGAAAGGAAGATACAATCTAGATTTGCTCCAAAAAAAGGAAGGGTGGGAGTGACCACAGATCCTAACTAAACGACGGACACAACCCGTGAAATGCTGGAAATTGAGTTTGTTCAGCCTAGAAGTAACGTGTGTTGCAAGTCTGCTGTGATTTTTCAGCTTTATGGATCTCCACAATTTTGAGACGCATTCTCCCATTAAGACCAGTTGGCTTTTCACATAAATACAAACTAGAGAAGCAAGCGGATCTGGTGAGCGCAAAGCACACAAAACCCCCATCCATCAAGACATTGGTTAAAAGTAGAACAGTGAGAAAACAAAATAAAAGCAAAGATAGGAACTGTAACTCCTCCTTCCTAATTGCATTTTGCAGCCAGGTGTCCAAGAACTGAGCTTGCTTGCTCGAGCAAATGCCCTGACACCTTGGGATTTTGAAGAAGTGTTACACATTAGATCCATTCACTAAACTATTTCTCCACGGGACCATAACACGAAGGAAAACAAAAGCAAGTTCTCTGTCTGTGTTTTGTCAAATCATGTCAACTTGGCCAGTCAGATGAGACTGCACTGCTATGGTTTGAAATTACAGAGTGCTCCTTATTACAGACTGTAAGTACAGAAACTAATTGGTCGACTCTTGATAGTAGAAACTAATGTGCAGTCACAGCTGCATTGCCCTTCCTGAAGGGACTGGATTACAAGAGAAACTCTAAACACATGCACAGAAATGATGGAGCAGGAGTAAACAACTCCATTACACAGCCCTACATCAAAGGTGAACATCACAGGCTCTTGACATCAGTTGCCCTTTCTTGCTCATCCCAGTCATCCCACCCACTGCTCTCCTCTTGAGTGTGGCTCTATGAAATGATCCCATGACAAGTAAACTACAGCAATTCAGAAAAAGAAGAAAAAAATCTGAAGCAATATTAAAAATGCAGTGTCTTTTTATGCTGATAGGCAGTTCTTGTATTAGAAGTTCCTATCTTTTTTTTTTTTTTTAATTAATACACCTAGTTTTTTCCTACTTCTTCAAGCTGAAAACAGAGAAATGAGGAAAACTATCCCTACTCCTGTTTTTCTAGGCATTTAGAAGCAGATTCTGAGGAAGGACTTTTTAACATTAAACTCTGTTAACAGGGTTTAATTAAAGTCCCACTGACATCATTTTAAGTATAGAACCAAGAATTTAGCTGAAGCTATTTTTAATATTAAATGCTTCCAGGTTAAAAATAAAAAAACCACCCCACTTACCCAATCACAAATTATTTAAAAGTTATTCTTAAACATACTGTCTGTAGAAGGTAATTTTTCTCTTGTATGCTATATGGGATCAATCATTACTCCCTGAATTTTCAGTGATGCCTCAACTGTAGTGTTAGAGGGTTACAAGTATATCCCTAATACGAACTATTGCTCTGTCTTTATGGAAATAGAAGTCTTTACAACAACAGAATTAATGATTTTTTTTGGTGTGAGTTACAGGATATTGGAAAAAGTACAGCAATTCTGAAAATAACAGAACAGACATGCAATTTAGAGGAAAAATTAGGGCTTTTCACTTAAAAACGTCATCTTCTTCTCAGAGTCGCCCATAATTCAAATTATTTTGACCATTAAAATCTTGACATAGGATCAGAATCCCCTAATTTCTTCAATCACCTTGGCTTGGAGGCATAGGGAAGAAACAAAGCCAGGAAAAACCCTTCATAAATGCTGACAAAAAAAGTCCTCTAAAGCATTAGTGATATTTGGACGAATTATTTAAACTGAGTTTTGTCAGGTCTGTTCTGTTAGATCAAAAACAGTCTGAAGAGTTGCATTATTTTGGGTTTTTTTTTTCCTCTAAGAATTTTTCACTGAATCCTAAGTATTTTTCCTGACAGCTACTGCTGCATTCTGCTGAGAGACAGAGGAATGCACAGAGATGACGGAAAACACAAAACCTTTGTTTTCACATTTTTGTGCTAAATTTATCCGATTTTGTATTTTTATTCCAATGTGAAATGAGTGACTAAAAAAATTCACTGAAATGATGGCTTAATAGAAACATTGTCCTCTGAACAGCTCTTCTTGCCAATACCTGGGACAGTGTGGGCAAGTAAGTGGGGATTGTAGAATAAAGAGTTTTTGGATGCTTCCATTAAAAAAAACCATGAATTTTGTCATGAACAATGGAAACGTCAACACTGAACAATCACAGCTTTGGAAGGAAGTTGACTGAGCACTTAAAGGTCAATGAAATGGGACAATGCAAATTCTTAACACTAGACACCAGAGTCGACAACACAATCAGTCAAGATAGTGGTTTCTCAATGTGTTATTAGCCCTAAAAGGCTAATTCCTTCTGCAGGCAAACTTTACTGTCCATACTTTTAAGGAGAGGAGGAAATGGAGTTTTATCCACGGCTTGCTCCAAGAGGGCCGTACAATATTCTTCCTCTCGGTTTAAAAGGTAATCTACCTAGCAAAAGGGCAGAAAAACTTGTGCTTTATTAGGAGACCCATCCTTGCAGCTTAAACTCCCCCAAATCAGAGCAGGATGAAACATGAAACAGGGAAAACATTCCTGCACTGTCTGTTGGGATGAGTTAGGTGATTCTTCCTTGCTTTCCCCTTTGCATGGTCATTTCCCATTAGTAACTTTTACACTTTCTTCTGCACGCAAGCAAGTAATTGTACAAAGTAGTGGGAAGACAAGACCAAAACATTTTGTAAATTCAGTAACTGGTACTTGTACACTACAGAGTCTTATTTCTTATTCTAACAGGAGAGTAGACATTTCTGATCACTTTTGTATTGTGTTTATCTGCAGTGTGACCTTCATCACATTCTGTCTCCAAAGCAGTATTTTAAACGTTTGCTCTGCCAAATTTCCAATTGATTTTCAGCACATTAGAGTCCCCCCATCTATCAAAGACCTAAACTCATCTGTCTTTTAATTCCTGATACTAACGTCTGTCTGACACTGGCTTTCACTATGACTCCAGACAAGAACTGCTAGTATATTAATCATGCTGGCCTAAGCTATTACTGTCATGAAAATTTTATGAGTGGCGCATACATTTCATCTGTTAAGGAAGGCAAACAAATACTTCCTTTTATAATTAATGTAGAATATGAAATGCTTCAGTGCTCTCAAAGGAACAGTAGAGTTAAGTGCTGGTCAAAGCCTAGCTGTATATAGCTAATTGCTGGTAATGGACCCACAGGGAATACTTGAAAGAAACAACAAGAAATTGAAAAAAAATAATAAAAAAATTCCACCCAAAGAACAAGAATACCAACCAAGTATGTAAATTTATGCCAGATACAGAAAAGGACAAAAAAGAAGGGCAAGAAATACATGGGACTCTATTTATTGAGGTCATTGGAAGAAATAGTTTCTCACAGCCAGGATACAAACAAGAAGATGAGGTTCTGCACTTCTAGCATTCATACACTTAGGAAAAAAGAAAGGCTTGGACTGGGGATGATGAATGGGTCAGACTGGCGAGTTTCAATCTAAAAGAAACTTTAATAGCTGTAACGACCTGACTGTAATCTAGAATAACCTCTTAAAGAGGAAGTGAAGTAGTTTTCAGACTAAGAAAAGGACAAAGAAAGCAGTCACATGAAGTGCTCAGGCATCAAAATCCTTCCTTGCCTACTCCATTTTTATTTTTTTTTCTGAATTTTTGCCATCCCTATGTTCCTAGTTAAAGTTAGTGCTTGTGGAAAAAACAGCCTTTGCAGAGGATGGAAAACACTTTCTTTTAACATTACCACCTTCTTGTCTTGACATTAGGTAGCAGCTTTAACATTCAAATCGCTGGCTGTGAAATAGCTACGATACTGGTCTCTCAATGAATGCCAGAAGAATTTACAAGCTTGGCAGTCTGTCAGCTGTCTGATACACTAGACAAGAGTGTCAGAAATTTCACATTGAAATTATAAACTCTTAAAGATAAGAGACAGCTACACATAATTGCGTGAAGGAACTAGATGAGACTGAGGGAGGCATTTTTATTCCAAATGAATAGACAGATTTACAGGAATTCAAGCACTATAATTAAGCTCTTCAAAGATGAAGCACTGATTGTGCCAAGTTTCAGGCAGATGCTCTTCCTAGTTAGCTGCTCAATGGGGAGGAGAAAAATAGAAACTGTTGCATCTCAATATTTACCATTTACCTTCTTGCCCACAAGAAACACTTGCTGCTTAGAAACTGAGCTATGAGGTTCTGCTAGATTAATTCCTGGCTGTCTGAAAAAAAAAATGTCACCTTCCTGGTTGAAAACATCTCAGGCCAAAGCCATGGACTTCTGAGGCTGTATTTATACTGGGAGAATTGGGGATGAATGGTGGTCACTCTCAGCAGAGGAAACTTGATCAGAGAAATGCACCAAAATCTGGCAGTGGAAGAACCTGTTGGCCTGCAGGACAGGTTGCAAGTGCATCCTCTGCCTTTTGTGTAGGGAGTATAAATATTAAACTTGCTTACTGGCAGACAAAAAGCCTCCCAATGTTTACATGCTATGTTAATTTAAAAAAAACCCAACCACCTTGAGTGATCAATAACTTTGAAGAAAGAATCTGTTATCTTTCTCTGACTGCAGTACAGGTAACTAATCCTGTTTGCTATGCTGAAAACGGAGGAACATAATTTTATTTTAGCAACTGCCTTCACATCCATTTCTGATTTTGCTGCAACCTAGGAGATCAACTATAGGTGTGCAAGCCTGCGTCATGAACAAAAGTGGTGCACCTCTTCTGTCTCTCCTGCCAGGAATTGCTTGCCCCTTGCAGGAAGCCTGGAGAAGTGGCCCTGCTCCCCTGTTGTCCCTTAGAGGAGAGAAGGAGCCCTGTGTCACACGTGTTACCATTGATTTTAATCCACCTGCTGTGGATTCACTGATGCATGTAGGAAGCTTTCAGTGAAAGTCTGTGGCCAGGAGAAGTTCCTTTTGTTCATGTGTTTGTAACCTAAGACCATTTTGAGGGCTGAACTGCTGCACTCCAGGAAGTAATGCCTTTAATCCTCCTTTCCCACTGTGCCATTTCTAACAAGCCCTTGACAAGGGCACGAGATGTCTGTGTAACCACAGCCTTACCAGTAGACATCTGACACAGCTTCTCGTCAGATGCTGCTGTTCTGCCCTCTGAGATGTGGTCAGACGGTTGGATGGCAACCCAATTGATGGTGTCTGAAACAGGAAGGTGACCTTCAGCACTGTCACCAGTAACACACAGATGACACTTTCTCTTAGTCCAGAAATACAACTGCTATCTTCCACTTGACAAAGATAATTAGTTGGCCAATTAGGTAAGCATAGGTCATATGGCCAGTATGCAGTCCTCCTACTCTCTTCTCCTGCCATCACTTGTCAGGGAGATGAATTTGTTAAAAAAAAAGGGAGTTAATCCTGCAGGCAGCCATTTTAATCTTGATGACAGCATTGCGTGTCTTCATACAGTGTTTTTGTCAGAAATGCTCCATATGGGTTTCAGAGTAAGCTCTTGATTTTTAAAAGTCAAGGCCTTTCACCTTCTACAAAAATAAACAGCTTTTAGCGTTTAAATATGTACGGTCAGTAAAAAGTCACACCACTTCAAAGAACATTGCAGAAATAGCATTTAATCCTGCTCCATTTAATTCTTAATATGTTGAAGCTAATCTGGGTTTAACCAAATCCCGTGTTAAATACTCTGGATGCCATTCTGTTCATATTCAGAATTAATGCATCTTGCAGCTGCATAGTGCCATGGCAGCTCAGAGGTGCTAAAGCATGGTTTGTCAAGGTACCTTGCCTCTTCTGGTATCTCCTGCTTTTACTAAATTCAAGATCAGGTATTTAGGAAGGCACATTTTACCTAAAATGGAGAGGTAAATACATGTAGTAGGTTTCTTTTATCCTTTTTATATAAGTAAGAAAACTTTGGAAGTGAAACTTCATTAAACTGCAGAGCCTTTATCTTAGATAAAAACACCCACAAACTGAACCCCACCCCAAAAACATGCATCTTCTCATTTTAAGGACAAGGTATTTTAGGTGAGGGAGTTATCTACTACAAAAATAGTCATCTGTTTGGGCTTTTTTGTGCTCATCTACAATGAGCAAGGTGTCCATTATCAGTGACATACATCTTGGCTACTTTGAACTGAGAGATATTTCAAAAAACCCTTGATGATTATCTTTTCTGTACATATGCTACAGTAATGGAAACTAAAATGCATGCTAATATAGTTAAAGGCATGCGATTACAGCTTTTGTTTGGAAATGTATGTCAGACAGGTAATTTGCTGGGTTTAGACAACATGTAAAGGTAGGACATGCCATTTTTCAATAATATAGTCCTTGATCAGGCTTTTTTTTTTTGCCTTCTTTCTACACTCCTTTTGTTGTAACTAAGGCAAATTGAATTGTCTGACATGAACTGAGATAACAGGAGTGGGAGGAAAACACAGGAATGGAACGATATTCCTGATCTGCTTGGTTTTGATATTGACTTTTTTTTTTTTTAAATCACCAGAAAGTCACGTTCCAGAAAAGAATGACTTGTTGAATTTATGCACTTCATCACCATCAAGAAAGGATCACCATAGCAACAGGAAGAGACTATGCATTGTAAGAATACTCACAAGCTGAACAAGATAATGGTTTAAGATAATGTCCCAGTAGCATGACAAAATGACAGCTGGGGTGGAAAGGAAGAAATTTAAAAAGCATTAATATTCTAAATGTGAAATATATGTGAATTCAAGGCTACTGGAAAGTGGAAGACAATGAATGAAGAAGCTGTATGGCTTCATTTTTCTGGGGAACACATAACAAGGTTTCTTATTGATAAATTGCTGAACTTGTCTCTAAGGTTCAACTGCAAGTGACAGATATGTGCTTTTTATGAACTTCCCTTTAGCCTGTCTGTTACAACACCCAGAATGTTTTGCAGCTAGCAGGGGGTGTCCACGCAGTAACTGCATAGAAGAGTTTAAGGCAAATATTTCATGTAGGTCACTCATCAGGCAGAACCTGCTTAACATGTAGTAATTATCCGTAAGGTCTGATCCAGCACTGCAGTTTAGAGGTGAAAGGATCATTACATTTGCCTTCTGGTGTATGTGTCCTATTTAGACACTTATCTTTCATCCTCTCCTAGAACATTTTTCAATCCATAAAGTTCAATTCCACGGTATTTGAGAGGCAAAGCTATAAATCTACAATTAAAATATGAATCAGGATGAGTGCAGAGTATGGCACTGAGTGAGAGTTAAACTATATGACACTTGCCACAATTTTTTTCCTGATTTTCTCTTTTCACTACAAACCACTTGTCTCTCACGTTTTTGTGAAGATCTGTTTAGAATTAAATAGGTGACATAATAATAAAAAATACAGATCAAAGTAGGTATGAAATGAGAAATCTCGTACCTAGTAACTGCTGATTTTAAAGACATGTTCTTTGCAACCATTTCTTTGTGATAAATGTATGTGTATGTACTTTCATTTACTAGTCATGAAGATCATCTGTGTGAGAGGTTGCACAGTCTACAGTATATATTTTTCCTGAGACTGAAACAGAGCTAGCTGTGTCAGACCACCAGAGATACTTCTACAAAAACTGAGCTGTTCTCACCTGATACTGATAAATGAATTCCTGTGATACGTCCTCTTTCTATCATGGAAATGTTACCCAGAAAGTCAGGAATTGTTCACTCATATCTGAATGTCCTTTCATTCCTGCCCTGGTGAAACATCACTCTCTTGCTGTGAAACTTCTTTGTACCTTAACTTACCTGACATTGTTGCTTCCTTGAGTATACAGCAGTCCCTCACTAGAAGTCTTTAAAGCAATACGATCTTTCTCCCTCTACTGCTGTGGTGAACTGGAGAAGACAAAGAGTAAGTGTCCCTAGCTCCCAGTACTACTAAAGCTTCTCATCTACAAAAATACAGGTGGGTCACTTGCACTCTGGCTGACTGAAACAGTCAAATCTGGCTATGGCAATGAGATTTTTTTAATTGGGAAAAACTTAACAGACAGCTTGAGCCAACCTAGTTGTGTGTTGTATGTTCCCCGATATCCTTCACGCTGTCTCCGTGACTGGGTACTACAATTAATCCAGAAGAAAATGTATACATTTGTATTCCGTCATGTGAACAAAGCTGAATCAACTCAGCAAAAGTTTCCAAGATGGGGCTGAGACAACAACTAGAAACAGTTCAACTCTCTCAAATAAATCCTACTGTAGTCTTTTACTAGACTGCAGTCAAATTATCTGTAGGAAAAAGAAACTAATCAGAATTAACAACCAAAATCCATTAGCTGCACAAGATTCACACCAGAAGTACATCCTCCAGAAGTTTATGGCACACTTCTTAAAGACAGGAGCCAGCAAGGCATCCTTCAGAAAATATGCTTTTATAGAAGCAGGAGCATGGAACATAACCTTCAGGTACAAACTGACCTATTAATATCAGAGAAGAAATGACTACTAATTTGTGATAAAAAAAAAATCAAGTAGGAGACTGCATGTTATAAATAGGAGAAAGACACACTGAAATCTTACAAGGGCAAGGAGGGTATGACAGGTTTTAGAGCATGATATTGCATGTATAGATGTTTGGGACCCTCAGCCTTGGAATATATGCCTCTCCTTAGAAACCCCTCTCCTATTTCCCTACTGAAGAAGAGCTGAAAGGAAATGTTGCAAGGAGTTTGACATGGCAAGGACAAAGAATCCAAAGCCCAAAGGTATGATCTTGGCACGTACTTCTAAGACAGACATATATACCTGTCCCCTCTCATATTAAAACTGACAGATAGATGCATCCCCAAACACAACAGGCACAGACTAATCAATATAAAAATCACTGTGGACCCATTTTTTCCTCTAGCATTTTAATTTTATACCACTGTAAACCCATCTACTTTGCCAGAAGGTTTTAATTTACATCGCCACAAGTGAAATCAGAATGAGGACAAAATACAAGAGACAGGTCAATGTTCACCTGCCTTTACAAGTGTAAAGGGAACAGATTTTATTTTTTTTTGAAGTATTTATCTGACACCCAAGAAGCAAAATAGAATAAAAACCTTCAAAATTTAGACACAATATGTACTTTTAAAGAGTGTCAGTCGCAAAGCCAGGTAAGATTGCTGGGATCAGAAAACTGTTTTGGCTTTCCCGCATTTTCAGTATGACATGAATGCAATCATGACTAATGGGATTTCCCATTAAGTGTGGTCTAAGGACAGCAGACATTGCAGTAAACGAATCAGCATTTTATATAAATATATTTATTCCTAAAATTAGATTTACTTTTTTTGTATGAAGCTGACTACAATATACTCATCTATTGGGAATACAGGCTAGGAAATGCTACCTTACCTTATTTATCTGTACTTGCAACCCTTTGCTGACTATATACCCAATGCTACAGTGAAAGTGCTATTGTAGCAGCTAGGTCAAAACTCAACATTCACTGTAAGACTTAGAGAAAAGAAAATGAAATCAGAATATTAAATAAAAGCAAGTAATATATTCTGTAACTGCATTTAGAAGCGGTGGCAAATCTCTGTCAAATCTCTGTGGCAAATCTGCTTTGTATTTCCTACTGTGATTATAGCCCTACAACTACCTGTCAATCACATCCACTCTGTTTTGCTTTTCTTTACAGAATGTGCACGTATTTCTTCTCTGAACTGCTCCACTGAGCTAACATGGCATGCACCCCGGCTTACCTGAGTCTAAGTGCCATGGGTCGGTAGCGGCTGACATTGGTGGGATGGTGAGTGGAGATGCTCCACAGTTGGATTCCACCAGTTCTCCTTGGATGTGGACGTGAGAGGAGGTGTTGGTAGGTCTCAGAGCTGCTTTGAGTGGAGCAATCTGGTTGAACTGTACTCTTGATAGGCAGCCAGTGAATCCTGGGGTGTTGTATTTATATATATCTTGGTCGATCTTCCCAATTTCTAGGGGAAATTAAGAATGGAAAAAAAATATTTAAAAAATATTAAACAAAACAATTCACTGCTTTGGAAAGCACGGTTGTTCTGAACACTTGATTCCCAGAGCTCAGTTCCCAAGTCTCTCTCCCTCTTTCAGGAGACTGAGAGCGCATCAGACCTTTCCAGGTTTCTTTACATTTCATTATAGACAGAAACCTTCAGGCCTCAATGTGACTCAGTTTCACTGCTATGCTATCATTAAAATGAAAGGCTGATGTCAACTGAGTCATCAGAGAACAAAAGGCCGGGAAAAAACCCCTTTTCCCCATGAAGAGGTGTTGAAAGGCAAGGCAGAGGAACAGTCATCGTCAGCGTCTCTTCTCCCAGCCGAAGCTGCTGCTGTGAGAGATGCCCCTTCCTTTACCCTGGCCTGTTGCCCTCCTGTCCCTCTCGGTGGGCTGGGACCACTCCTGGTTTACTCCCATCCCCTTCCTGTCTCCTCACCATGACACCAAGCGCCCCTTTGCCAGGAGACCACGTGTTCTTTCAGCCTGCGGTGGAAAACCGCCCCTGTCGGGCCTCATTCCTTGTGAGAGGTGGTGGGAGCACAGCCAGCCCTGCCACAGGCTGAGGCGTGGGGTGCGTGCCGCTGTCCGCTGAGCTCCTGTTCATTATACACCATTATACACCCTGCCACTGTGGGCCGGCCAGCCGGCAGCCATGAGCACAGCGTGCGGCTCTGCCTTTGCTCTCTACAACAGGGGCCATCCCTCAAAGTCGCCCCCCAAGTACCTTTCTCCCTTCTAAACTGACCATGAAAATGATGGCCAAATGGTAGCTGTAAAACACGGCGCATGCCCTTACTACCCAGGAACCTGCAGGCCGCTCACAGCTATCTTAGCTCCGCCAAGACCTGCTGTGACAGCCTGAGACACAACAGAACTGGCACTGTCTGCCAGCTGCCTGCACCAGAGGGGGTATTAACACTTCAAAGCCTCACTGCAGCATCTAATATAATATTTACATGGCAGTGAGGAATTTGGCTTCCTTTCTTCTATGGTAGCACAACATATATGAAAATGACAACATGGCAGCATCATGTTTGTGCTGTACCAGGGACTGTTGATCCAGAGATGCTGAGATACTTCAAACTGTCTTTCCCTGCATTGGCAGGGACAGGAATTTACCGTCTGGCCCCTGAAGCCAGTGGAAAAAACACCACTGAGACACGCAAAGCAAGATGGTATCCCAGGAACAGAGAACAGGGACCAGCCTCAGGTTGTTCAAAGGCAAATTTCTCAGAGAGGAAACAGGATAAGGGCTTGAAAAATGGCATTTCTTGAAAAAATGATGTGTATAAATCACAAGATAGTGTAATTAAAAAAAAAAAAAAAAAGAAAGAAGTACTGAGAAGTACAAGGAGAAAAAGGGAGAGTTTTATTGTAAGAGTTTGGGGAAGAACTGGGAACCAAAGCATATCTGGGTCTGAGTCTTGCTACCAAAAATAATCAAATTAAGAGTCCTTAGAAAATGCATTACAAACTTTTTGGATGACTCTGTGTTCAGTTTTCATCACCCTAAGATCAATTATATGAGGTCTGCTGACTGGGCTCCCTAAAAACTACCATGATTTATATGTCAGTGCTATTCCTAACAGTATTGAGGGGTTTTCATCAGGAATATCTATGAGGAGTTTCAAGGCTACAAACAAGGCAGGGCATTTCAAGTACACTTTATTTTTTTTGGTTTGCACATTAAACATGAAATTGGAGAAAACTGGACTGGTGGAAACTGGAAAATCTTGAGCATGATTAAAACAACTTCTCAGTTTTCACACAATTAAACTGTAGCTTTTCTATCTTTGCAATCACATTAGAACATTAAACATGCAAGATTCAAATCCCCCATCACACCTAGCATGAGGACACAAAAGGAAGACGAATAATCTGAAAATTACTTGCATTAGATCCTTATGTGATACTCTGTACAAGAAGGGACTTGTTTTATTCCCTCTTCCACCATTTTCCCTTTTCCTTCTCCTGTAAGAATGTCTTTACTCTGCTAGTGCTTACCCAGTCTCTACCAATGTTACAGCCACATTTCACAAGCTCTCAGTGAGCAGCGACTGTCACCTATAGCAAAGTGGAAGCGTGCTCAGGACTCAGCTAGAGACTTGCTTAAATACATTAAAATCATTGTATCAGTGACATGGGTCTTTCATCCAGCTCTCCTTTAAGAAAGTTGATTGACCAAACAGTTGTCATTATCTCCTTCAAAAATTTGATAGTAAGTAAAAAAACCTCACATGTGCACACACACACTTTCCGCGGTTAGTAGAAAAGGTGTACAAATGGTGGAGTTCATGCATTTGAATGCTACCTGTAGACCATACCACTCAGACAAGTTTCCTGTCTGACCGCAGTACTCACTGGCTGTTACTTATATTATATATATAAGTATATATATACACTTTATACATATATATATATATACACTTATATATATTATAATATTCATGGCATGTTCACTGGGCCCAGACTCTTTTCAGCAGTGCCCAGCGACAAGACAAGAGGCAATGGACACAAATTGGAACACAGGAAGTTTCACCTCAACATGAGGAAAAGCTTCTTTACTGTAAGGGTGATGGAGCCTGGAACAGGCTGCCCAGAGAGGTCATGGAGTCTCCTCTAGAGACTTTCAAAACCCACCTGGATGTGTTCCCGTGCAACCTGCTCTATGTGAACCTGTTCTGGCAGGGGGGTTGGACTACGTGATCTCCAGAGGTCCCTTCCAATCCCTACCATTCTGTGATTCTGTGAATAGCTGCAATTTTGAGCAATCCGTATAATCTAAGGAACAATTAGGAGACCATATTTCTCTTTAAACACTGCAAAGACTGTCAATAACAGTTTAGTGATTACCATTTATTTGTGCATGAATATATATTCATGCAGCAATGCTAATAGCCTCCCACTCAGAAACCTGAATGACAAGAACAAAAATCCATTAACATGCTTGTACCGATTTAGCAGCTTCAACATCACTTTTCTCTATGAATAATAAGGGATGGATGCTAGATCCTGAAAGAAAGAAAAAAAGGCAAAAAACCATACCATAGCACCTTGCTGAAGATTTGCATTTTTAGTTAAAACATTTCACAAATGATGGTTGCACAAGTCCCCTCATGCAAATTTATAACTAGCTCACATCACATCAGTGCTAAAACAAGGTGGATTGACTTCTACAACTGTGAACATATTCCTTCCTCTGCATGTCCTACAGGGCTCAGCACACCGATGCTCTCTGATGTTAGGTCATTATACTTTGCCTCCCTGTGCTATAAACCCATCCCTAGAGAGTGTAATGATTATATAATTAAATACGCCTTTGTTGTCATGAGTAAAATTCAATTTTCTCCGTATAAGAAAGGAGGGGGAACAGGAAAAGATGACAATCACGTTAGTTACAATAAAGGGAAATGCAATTTCTGATTTTCAGCATATAAGCTAGTGCAAAGTCATGTAAGTATTACAGTATGTAGCATTATCACTACCTAACAGTGCCATTAGTATTATTGCTTTCAGATCTGATGCAGCAATCTTCTGCTGGCACCCTACTCACAAGCATTTCTGTAATGAAAGACTTCAAAAAATACCACTTACAGGCCTTTTTTGCACTTAACTGTTTTTAACCATGTGCTGTTTTGACCATATAACCTCCTGACTTGACATGAAGACCATCATTACAAGACAGAGACCCTTCAGGCAAACCCATTCTAGCCAGATGCACTGCAATATACAAATCCTTAACACTGAACTTTCACACAATATTTATGCAACTTCCTACCCCAATTACTTAACAGCTAAAATGCATCTATAACTAGTAAACAGTATACTAGGAACCTCACAAATGTTGCTCATTGTCTTCACTGAAGATATACTTAACATGAACTTTTAATTATGTTTTGCTATTTAACAGAAAAAAAGATACAGAAATGTAAACCTGTCATATAGTGATGAAAATAATACTCTCTCTCTATTAAAAATCACATGCTATCACTGAAGAAGCTCTTTTCCACCTTTTTCTAGGTGAAAAGATATGAAGTACATCAATTTTTGAGCATGCTTATGACAAAAGGCAACATTAAGGAGTACACAAGAAGTTGAAATTCATTATTCTATGAATTCAGAAGAAAACAAGCAAAAATAAATTGTATAAAGGAAAAAAAATAAATTGTGGCTGGACCTGTGTATAAGTAACAAATGTATAAGTAGCACACAGCAATACTAATCAGTGTAATTAGGTT
Organism: Actenoides lindsayi; assembly: GCA_025331215.1. Lineage (NCBI taxonomy): Eukaryota > Metazoa > Chordata > Aves > Coraciiformes > Alcedinidae > Actenoides > Actenoides lindsayi. Next base: position 45,372 of record WTSP01023041.1, read on the forward strand.
GTCTGGTTTTTTCATGACTTTTTGCTCTTACATCACTACCTGTAGATGCAGAGTTGTGGCTCCTGCCTAGGCACTATTGCAAGACAAACAAATAAATAGTTTGCTTCAGGTTATTACCAAAGTTGATCTAGTTAGCATGCATCTGATGAGCTACTTGTAGATGCAGACACATGGCCAAATATAGTGTTTATCTGCTCTCTCTCTCTCTCCCTCCTCTACTTTCCATATGTCCCAATAAGAGATTTATAGAGTAGTTTAAAGGGCCACAGTTCTTCTAATAGAACAAAAAGTTATTGCACTGCTGGAGGTCCAGTTCTGCATAATTCTATCACTTATTTTATATATATTTTTGTAGCATTACTTAGAAAGACTAGCAAAAAATGACAGCCTGATTTAGCAGGGGAACAAAAAACAAAACAGAGGGATGTTTGGTCCCACAGCCCCGAGCAGGTTTTTAATAGATGAGACAGAAATGCTTTCTATTAATGTAAATTCCTCCATGGGAGGATCCTAGAATGATCCGCACGTATACAAGGCTCTGCAGCACAAAGCTGTACGATCCAGCACAGCCACACCAGTGTAGCCATGTCACATGTGGGAAGATGGCCTCGGACTGTGCTACACACCCACCTCAGAAAGAGGGAGAGGAGAGCAGGTGGCCATGAGAGAAGAGGGAAAGACTCCCCCTGCAAATCTTCGTAAGCCGACAAACCCTGGTTTTATGAAACAGATGTGCTTAATATCTTTGCTGAGTATCTTTTCTGTTCTAGCTGATCTGTAATTTTTTTTTTCTTTATAGGACTCTGAAATGCAGATCGATACAGAAAGCGATAATAAGTTCTGAACCTTGCGCAGTGTTCAATATATACAGAGGAGCAAGGCATCTATTTACTGTGAATTATGTTCCATTAAGAAGGAAATGTAACAGAACTTGAACTACAGTTTGTGAGTACATGCAACAATGTATGTAATAAATACTCTGTTTATGAATTCCCTTGGAGTTTTCCAGTGATGTCCTTCAAAGTATAAATAAGGCATAGCTAAAGGTACTTCTACCAGCACAGCAAAGCTCTCAGTAAATGTTATAGTCATCTAACTCTTCTTTCTTCCTCCATAGTGGGAAAGCTCTGCTTGAATTAGCATAGTGGGGCAGGGAAAAGCAAAGCACTATATACTGGAGTGATTGTGGTTGTGACAGAAGATGCCTTTTAAACAAAGAAAAGCCTCAGCAGCACAACCAAAGCTCTTTCAGTTTAATTTACTGAAGACTACTTCTTACAGAATTTACACAAGACATAATTTGAGTTTTCCATTGAAAATAGTGAAAAATCCAGATGTTTGAATCTAGGACAACGACCTATTTATATGTGCCCATTTACACCCAGAAATACAACACCTTAATGGTTCTGGAATGAAAGTGGACATATCAGCAGTGGCAGAAGTCCATCTTTGACACAGGGTGGCATTTCTGGCTGAACTACCAGGATGTTCTGGTATTCACATAAGATTAAGCATCCACTCAGTGGGTAGCTAGAAAGTAATCCATTATAAATCTCTCTAACCCTTCAGCTAGCTGTATTAAATTGAGCCAAAATTATCTCTATATAATATTTAATAGACTGCACAGGTGAAGTCACATATTCAATTAAATGAACCACTAATTGCTTTTGGATCAACCTTAGCAATAGATCTTCTCTTCGAAATAAAGCACCATTTATTCTCTTGTCCCCTGCACTCAGAAAGATATCTTATTACATTACCCACTGCTCAAAGATCAGTCCAATCAGCATCTTAAGCATCTCTCTGTTACTGCATCAGGCTCCACATAATAGAAAGCAGTTTAAACCCCGCTGAAAGGAAGCTATTGATTTCAAGAAGTCACAGTCCACTGAGATTACTAAAGCACTCTCACTTGCAATATTTGATGCCTAGATGAGCAGTTCAAGGCAACTTTGAACCCTGGCACGTGCCAGTATTTGCGGACTGGCGTGGTATAAAAATGTTGAGAGAATAAATAAATGAATTAGTTTGAATCACATACAGTACACCGTCACAGGGAAAGCCTATCTGAGGTAGCATATACCTGCTAGACCAAAACCACAGGGCTCAAAACTCCATGTCAGGAGCAGCTATACACCCAAGAGGGGGGGTAACACCAGGGATAGGGAAAACTAAGTTCTGACACATTGCCTCCATCTTCTGAGGAGCATCCTCCAGTATGAAGATCAAACACCTGTTAGCTTACTGACTCTTTATACCTACTCTGTCCCAAGATCAGCAATTTCTATAAAAAAGCATACTAATAGCAGGTAACTGTGTAGATAGATACCACATGTGATATCAGATACGCTAAACACCCGCAGCACGAAACAAAGCAGCTCAACTCCTAGGATGACACTTAATGAGGTAATGTACAGGTGCTGAACTAAGCTACTATGAAGATTTTCCCAGTCCTCAAAGTTCCCTGCTTTTCATTTCAGTCTCTGAATTAAAATCCAGGAAGTGGTACAAACCAAGTATAAAACAACAGCAACTTCATTTTGCCCATCACCCAAACCTGAGCACACCTCCTCTCTGGATGCTTGTTCAAGTGCAACAAGATGCTCCTTTATGGAGAACTCATTACAGGGGTGCTGGGGACGGCAAAGGGACAAGTGGTCTCCAACCATGGGGACCTGAGCTTTACAGGACCCAAGTGCAAGACTAACAACTGCTGTTTATGCAAAAATTCAAGTCCCATGTAGCAGACAAGCTTTTTTAAGTCCACAAGTCTGCGAGGGCCAGGTAGTATCCAGATGCCTCCACACATGTCTCCTTCCTGTCGTACTACTATGCTTATATTGTCCACGGGCCTGCAGGGATGGAGTAAATGTGGTGAGAAGCTGTGGGGGGTCCTCCAGCTACCATGGGGCTAGGACAACCATCCTGTCATTCCCTGTTCTGAAGCATATCATGAAAGACTCGCTGTCCCCTTCACCCTGGACCCAGGATCAGACCCCAAGGTCAGGTGCCTTCAGACATGCCTACACCTGATTGCTTTTCAGAGCCTTCAGGTACTGCCCACAGTATGGCCCTATGGTGTGATGTGGTCCCTCTGTGGCTATTTTAAATTTTCCTTTGTGACTTCATGTTACTTACTGTAACTTTTCCACTTTTCTTTTATAAGAAATTACAGTTTGTATGCAATAATTTTGTTTAGACAGTTTATGTCTAGACTGGCAAACTCACTGACCACCCACTGCAACAGAGAGAAGATGCTATTTGTGGTGTACGAAGCACCGTGCCAGAAACCAAAGGAATTAACATTAACCCAGAATTGCCAACTGACAGTACTGCACAGCAAACACATGGTGCTTTCATTTGCTGTCTGACACTTAAATAATGGCCTTATCTGTGGTGCAAGCAAGAGAAAAATTACTTATGAAGACTGTAACAGTTCAGTGCATGTTTCAGTGGCAGCAGCAGCTTTATCAGTGTTGCCTAAACAAAGGATACTTTTCGTACAAGCTGGAAATGATTGAACCAGGTGAAAAATGCAGAAGACTAGAGAACCTGAGTCAGCCTGGGAGCTGTGCCATGGCCCTGGAGCACTTCCAAAACCCAGTCCCTGGCAGACGAGCTACGGCTTTTGGCTCACACTGTAATGGAGACAGTAAATCACCAACATGAAATGCACACATATCATAGTTCCATTATTGCACAAATAATAAAGACTCGTGCTGGACTGCAGCTTCTCAGTCAAAAAAGAGACTGTGAGGAATGCTATGAGACAGGGGTGTTGTTTGACAGCAGCCTGGTTTCACACTGCCACAAATCAAGAGAGTTTGAGAACAAGTTTGATTTATTTTCTGCACTTCTGTACTGATGGTATAGGTTCTGAATGTCTCAACATTTCATACCGAATGTATGATTTCCAGAAATTTTCCATTTTAAAATTTCATGTGTGGCCAACAGTAATTATTATTCAGGAATTCACACTGCCTTTTAATGAAAAGGGATTTAACTGATGCTGCAGCGTTCCTTGTAATTGCCTTGTAAATACCACAAAACTAAAGCCAACAGTAAAAGTGAACATCACTCTTTCAAGGAAACAAGTATTTGCTTCACATTCTGCTACTGACTGACTGCATAACCTTGAACGAGTCACTTCAGATATTCATGTTAAACTCTCTCCCTCCCTCTTAGTAGGACACAGAATTCCCCCTACCCTCTCGCTAGGATCTGTCTCACTTGAGATATTTTGGGATCTAAGTAAAAAAAGATACAGACATTGCTTTTAAAAATACAAAAATAGAATTAAAATAGTTTTTTGAAACACTCCACAAACTTGTCATGACTTTGGAAAGGTCACTACTGAAGGCATAGATCATATGGCACATTTCCATTGAGAAAAAAGAAAGCTCTCCCGAGAGTAATGGAACAATGCAATATCAGGGAAAAACAGAATAACCAAGTTTCTAGAGACCCTTTGTTGACAAGGAATGATACTCAGCATGGAGACATCAACAGATGTCTTGATTTTGGCAGAAGTCTTCAAACGCTCCCACTCAAGAGTGGCTCCTGGTAAGTGTTCAGCTGAGGGCAGAACCTCAATGGGAGCCAACAGTCAGCATTGTGCCACTGGGACCAAAACTCTTGAGTTTTGGGGGAAGACAGACCTCTCTGTGATGTATCACCAACTGTGAGTGATAACACAGTCACTTCATGAGTTTGTGTAGCCTTTTGTTTCTCCTCTAGATGACTAATCTTTCTCCCTGGGAGTCAGAGGCAAAAAGCTCAGCCTGTTTAAAGCAAGAATCCCAAATGTAGGAAGAGCTAAATAGAAAGGCCATCCACCTAGATGATAGCCTGAGCTGACAGCCTAAGCTGACAGCCTGAGCTGACAGAACAGAAAACTAACTTCAGCCAGGCTCTACCATGTACACTGACTACAAACCCTCCTGAGGGCTAGTGGAAATCTTTCATCTAAGAAGCAAAGTGCATACATAAAAGTACACTGATGTAACCAAAGCTGCAGAAATCTGCAAAACTACGTTAGGTATCTGATAGTTAGCTTCAAGAACAATTTTATTTTCTACTCCATTCTTTACCCTCTCCATATGATGCAAGAGCAATGGGATCATGGGTAGAGGGCAGCAGCAGGAGAGCCACCACCATGTGATTCATCCACAACAAAGAATTCAATGTTTCATCTACTTTTTGTCTGCAGGCAGGCTCTAAGCAGAGTGATAGGAAGCAGATGATGAGGGAGAAGAGAGGATATAGCTGAAATTTCTTTTTTTTTAAAAAAAAAAAACCCCACCAGAGATCTAAATGACTGACAAAATAGTGAAGTGCTTTTATCATCATAGATATTACTGTGAAAAAAACCCACGTTGTTACCACCAGCAAAACCCCCTCAGAATGAACTGGGACACTGTATTTCAGCAGGATTAAGAAAACCATTCTTTTTTACGCCCATGATAAATAACCTTCACAGCATCTTTCATAATCCTTAGAGAAAGATGTAAACCACATACACTGAGGTAGCACTACTGTGCACAAGAAACAGGCACGTTCATTCACACAGTCTGCCTAAACGTGCTTCTATGTCTTAATGGAAGCTGGCTACGATACAACTTATCAAATGTTTTCAGGCCAGAAAATAAATGAATAAATAATTAAATAAGACTCTTGCAGCCTGCAGTCAAAAGTAATGTGTCTTGGCCAAACTCCAATGAATTTAGTTATGTTGTGCTTTTGTTAAAACTATATTAATATAATATCATTTCAGTCTGATTATTATTTTGTGGTTTAATGAGTACCCTTCTGTGACTATCAGCAAATGCTCTCATACTACACTTTATGTTCTATATCACCAACCTTAAATATCTTAATACACGTGTAGTCTCATCAAAGAGCGGGTAGGCTGAAATTCCCTCTCTTGCCTCCTTCCTCCCTTGCTTATCTTATTGTCTCGCTTGCATGGTGAACAGGCTAGGAGACCATTTGAAGAAGATTCAGAGTATGCAACTAAAACCTGAAAATGATTTTTCAGTAAGGTATTATTTTTATTCATATACCATGTATGCCTTATATTAACCTTCTGTATTCTTAAAGGGTTTAGTGTTTGGTTTGGGTTTTGTTTTGTTTTAAATTAAAAAGGTTAAGGATTTGCAGTCTGTTTGCTAAGAAACCAATCTCAGGGATGTTAATAGCACAAATATAATACTTTTTCATCAGTCCCACTTAATTTATTTTTTTTTATTTAACATAAAGGAAATCCATAGCTATTGCACCTACAATGCTGGATTTCAATGCAATATAATATATAACTAAAAGTCTTTGGGGAACCGACATTTTGCAGAAGATATGTACACTACAACATTAGGAACAAGCAATGACACTTCTAAGTAGTGGCAATTTTAATTCAGTTATCAAAAGCCTGAAAATAGCAAGCAATTGAAAAGCTGAGTGTCAGCAAGGATGAGAATGCTGTAACTTAGTAGGTCATTTTTCTTCCAACACTGTCACCCTGCTTGCTTTACTTTTTCATTTGAATTTATTTTTGCTCAGATCAAAAGAATGACTTTTTGTATAGCCAATACCAAACTAGCTGTAGTACAGAAAAACACCACCTATTACAACAACTGGAAAAATACTGTGGGACAGTGCAGGGACAAAGAATCAATTCATTTCTTAGAAGTAATTTCTTTTATGCTTTTTTTTTTTTTTCCAGTATTGTAGGCTTCGCAATTTGAAAGTGAGCAACTTACATTTGAACAGTCTCTGTAATGCCTCAAAGTCAGTGATGGGGTTGATGGAAGAAATGCTAATGGTTTTTGCTTCTTTTCTTTGTTATAAGTATGCATCTGTGAAATGCTCTTTTGTATTTCCTCTGCTGGAACTTGCTGATGTGCAATACCTTCACTCCTGAAAAGTATTGCTATTCGATGCATCACGTCAAATTGTCATAAAAATTTCACAGCCACATTAGACAGATCAATGATTTACCTAGTTCATTGTTCTCTCTTCCAAAAGAAATATGACTGGTAGTAGTGATTCGCCAATAGTACAACAGCATGGAGTATGTAAATTGATCCTCTCCCAGCATATCTTTTCAGCTTCCCATAAACATGGGCTGTAAACCTTTCTGAGATGAAGGTTGTATCTTGCCTTTCATATTTAGCTACTGGCAGAACTGTCTCCCATAAATGTGCCCAATCTTTTTGGAAACCATTAATGCTTCTGGGCCTCCACAGCAATCCCATGCCAGTGAGTTCCAATGCTGAACTACTCACTCTGGGACAAACCACCCCTTGCAGCTTATTTTAAGGCTCCAGCCTGGCAAGATAACTGAGAGTCTTGTGTGGTGGAAAACACTGCACACCTCCACCATAGTAACACTGTACTGTATCAAAATTGGAGTAGATCAACTAACTCATTTAAAAAGAAAGCTTTCAGTCTTAGCTTTAAAAGAAGCCTTCATGCACTTCAGCTAGAGTGGACAAGCCCTGTGGAAGACCCTCCCTTATCTCTAGGCTGTAGAAATCATGATTCCATAAAGAATGAAATGTAAAAGCATTACACCACGATCTGGAAAACAAAAACGCTCCCTCATACAACAAATACACTGGGGATGAAAGAAATAGGTGTGGTTTGATGCTAGTCTGTTTCATTCCATGAGAAACAGTAAGGAAGCACACTTCCCTTTCCAATTCTGCCTATCTCAGGTTTAATACATACAGCTTAACTGGGCCTTTATTACTTTGCAGATCAGATGCAGAATATTGCATGTCAGGCATTCTCAGTGTGCATATTTTTTCAATTTCTATGATTTGCTTATTCATAGTCTTACTCAGTACGTAATGATAATAGACATCTGACAAAAAGACACAGAACTGGGTGTGTGGAGGGACGATGGAACAACAGAACCAGACAACATGCAAGGACTGGCTCAGTGACTACCTTTGCATCTCATTAGATGGTGTAAACTGAACACTTCCTGGTGGTTTAAATCAAACTGTGCACTACCCAACATGCTTTATCATTATTATTATTACATCCATAGCAGGGAACAATATTCCAGCATAGCATCTAAGGGCACAATGCCACTTGCAGTATTATTGCTTTGTTAACAAGCTGTAGCAAGTGCTCCCACCCAAATACTGAAACACAGTTTTGGGTGTTTCCAATCACAAATCTAACGGATTTCTTTGGAGGGACAGGGAAACCTTTGATCAAGCCGCAATGAAAATAAATATTAAAAATATCAGAATTGTAGCATCTTTTTATGCTTGCTCTAGCACAGAAATCCATTAAACACTACATTAAGTTAAAGATGCCATACTGACAAGAAATAGTGTAATTTCCTCTTTTTCTTAAACCTTTCACTGTATCAAACAGTGTCACATCAGCTAGATCAGGAATCAGACATGTCTAACAGTACTGGTTATTAACTTGCTTCTTTCACGACCAGTTCATAAAAAAAATAAACAAAAACTTACAGGTGGGCTGCAGCATCAGCGTCAGAAGATGATCTCAATCAGATTGCCCTTCTTCGTCCCTTGTCTCAGATTGCCCCTCTCTTTCCCCCCCAGCTCCCCGACGAAACTGAACCCCACGTAGAGACTAAAAGCATATAAGACAAGGTCAGGAAACACCAGACGGGCATCCCGGGTGCCTCGCAACACGCATCACAGCTTTGTTCTGGCAGAAGACCTACGGTTATCTACTTCGCCAGCGGCCCCTCGTTTGTAGGCGGCGGGCAGCGGTGCTCCCTCCCGCCCCGAGCACGCCGGGGGCGGCAGGCGGGCTCCCGGCGATCCGGCACGGGCTGCGGAGACCTCGTTCGTCCCGCCCGCCTCCCTCCAGGCTGAGAACTGGCGCCAGCTCATCGCACAAGTGCCCCGAACTCCACGTGGGGTGCCCCGGCAAGAGCAGCCCCGCGGGCGGCCATCCCTCCCCGCCTCGCAGGGCAAGTCTTCCCGTCTTTACCTCCCGCCCTGCATCCAGACTACCTGCCCTCTTCCCGGACCTGCCCTCTGGGCCCTCGGGGCGGACCCTGCCGGGAGCGGGAGCGACGGTGGTGGCGGTGGCGGCGGCACACGGCAGGGCTGCGGTGGAAAAGAGGGCGGAAAACGAGGAGCCGAGCGCGGCGCAGCCTCCCCCGACCTGACTGCTGCGGGAGCGCCGCGCCGGGCTGAGTGGAGACGGAAATACACGGAGTGGATTTGGCATCGGAGTGGGCGGGAGCGGTGCGGGGCGGTGGAGCCGGCGGCGGCCGGAGTCTCCCCCGCGGGAGCCCCGCTGCGGGCAGGTCCCGGGACCCTCAGGCGCCGCTGGAGCCCTGCCACGCTGCTGGGTCAAAGTCCCCTTGTGCCAGTCGCAAGCAGCCCGCAGCCCCCGGAGAGATGGGCCGACGCATGTCCGGCTCGGCCGGCGAGCTTTCATTTCCCTCGCCAACACCGGAGGTTTTTCTGTTAGCGCTAAAGGGGCTTTAAAGCTTTGAAATCGTCTTCCTGGAATATGCTGCTCAGCATCAAGACCCGGTGCTGTTAAGCAGCCATTCTCGGGGAAAAGGTAGCTGGAGGTTACTCTGGCATTTGGTGAGTTTTGCAAGGTACGGTTCAAATACTTTTGGTTTCAATTTACCCACATACAAGGGCGAGGAAGCCAAATAAGAACCTGCATAGAATGAGTTTTAAAAAGTTACAATTACTGAGACTTGCTTGGTTTTAAGACGAAAGAATGGAGACTCAGCAGCCTGCCTACAGGACACAGGAAAAAAAAGAGGGGTTAAAAGAGTCAATTACCAACACAATATCCATCTGTTAACACCGAGGTTAACGATACCACCTCTTCCTTCTCTCATCAGACTGGCAAGTGCCTCCTGGCTCTCCTCTCTCAGCTGCAGCACCACCTTCCTCTCCTCACCCCTATTCCATCGCCCATGCCACCAAATGGCGAGAAGCTCCCTTGTGCTGGAGAGGAGAGGAGGAAGACAGAAGGAGCAGATGCAATTTGGGGATTGACATAAACCCTGAAGAGTAAACAATAAGGTAGGCTACAGCTCACACGGGATGGCTGGGCTTGGTCATTTCAACGTGTCCCTCATCTTGCCTCTACCGGCACTTGTGGCATAGCAGCGTGGATGCAGATGCTGCATGGCTTCAGGGCAAGGAGGCTGCCAGCACTGACTCTGGCAGAAACTATCACTGCAGCCAACAAAATGCACTGTCCAGGTGCTCAGATCACTATATATATGGGCCTGCTTGCTTTTCTCTCCAACGAGGAGCCAGATGCAGATGAGTAAAGCCAAAAAAAACTGTAGCACTTCACGAGAAGCGTGTCATAATGGGAATAATTGATCTTGGAGGAACCAGGACGGGGAAAATGTGGGACCAGAGACTCAGATCACAAGACCTATAAGCTGTCACTGCAGAACTCAAACATGAGATGGTGGTACTCGTGAGCAGGAACCCATCTAAGATCTTTACTCAGCTAGCGTGTATCACATTTCACCACATCACTTTAACTCACATTTTCAGTATCCTGTTCCTGTCCTGGATGTTTCTATATTGTCCATAACAGCAAAACTTTCACAAGGTCACTGCTGAAGCAGCAATTACTGCTGGAGAAACAACCACAGTTACCACCTCTGCAACAGTTCAGGCAGAATATTTTTAAATGTATTCTAGAAGAAAAGCAGTAGTTTTTCCTTTCCATATTTCCAGACATACAGTAATTCTTACATATTCTCAGGGTTGGTTTTTTTTGTTCTACCTTTATTGTGTGTGCTAAAGGGGGACCACTCATTGAAAACACAGTTCAACTTACTTTTTTTTCTTTTTTTTTTGTTTTGTTCCAGCAAGCGTTTGCATTTTTGTAAAAGGTGCTTCTTTAATTTGATCTGTTCCTCCCCCCTCTTATTTGTGCTGTATCTGTAAGGACGTATCTTGAACAGTGTTTGCCATAGCATTTCATTAACACTATCACACACTAGCAGGTATTTTCCTCATTGAATGACCGTAAAACAATCATATATTTATAATTCTGTGAGTCTCACTCTTGACTAGAAAGTCAGGCATGGCTCATCTTTTTCTGAGAGAAGGTAGCAGCAGCAGTAAATTCTTGACTGAAGGGCTTTTTCCTGTTTGGCTTTATTGAACAAGAATGCAAAATGGAGGACTTTATTGAACAAAACTGAAATTGATAGCCCATACTATCTATGTATGAGGAGGTTGCAATGTAAAACCTGTAAGCCAGCTGCCATTGTAATTTTATTGAGTCTATTACTGGTTGTTCTGAACCAAGCCAGCTTTGATGTAATAAAACTTGGGTCCTGTTCTGCACAGGAACACAATGTCCTGGACTGTTTCAGTACTTGACAAAGAAAACTCACAGAGAGCTTCTTCAGTCCCCACGAGTAATGTATGAACCTGCTCATGTTTCTATAAAACAAAATTAATTAAATAATAATGAAAAAATTTAGTACATGAGGAATCTCTAACTGGTGAATGGTTGGTAAGCAGTAGTTCAGCCATAGGTAGTGAAGGCACTTAGGGTTTAGCAGAGAACTGAAAGGTCACGCAGCATGGCAGTCTGGAATGTGGAGATATTCCGACTACATTTAAATGAGTTGGCCCAAGTACTGGAAGCAATTTAGCTGCAGAGGAACAGAGCTCTGTGCAGGGTATTTATTCCATCACTCGGAAGTATGAAATGTTAGAAGAAGAAGACCCTGCCAGAATCAATTTTTAATTGCCTGTATTCATAAGCTCTGAATCTGAGATACAAACAAAGGGAATGGAAAATTCTCACTTATAATTACTTTCTTGTGAGACAATTTGCTTGGCAGGAATATTAATTTCTAGCTATAGAATGCTGTGGACAGCTTGGGATAGATGGTTGGGAAAGAGCACATCACTGGTAGATTTCTGTTGGTGAATAACTCAAACCAATATGATCTTAAGAGTCCTAACATTTATACTAATAAAGCTCATGAAAAGAGGATGATAGGTATGTCTGCTCTATGTGGAAAAAAAATCCCCTCATTCTTGTTTCCTAGAGACTTCAGTCTGGGATGCAGCCAGTAGTAAAGCATCATCAGATTATTGTGAAAAAAAAAAAGATATTTTTTTTTTCCTAAAACATGTACTGACTATGACATAAGGTAATTAGTTTGGACTTCATTACAGTGAATAAAGATGACTTAATCACTGGACTGGGTGATGGTGGTTGCCTAGGGACCAACAATCATAACCTGATTATGTTCAGTGTGTGATGTATGTGCTTTAAAAAGCCAAACAGGCCAAAGCTAAGGCAAATAATGAAAGGCAGTGAGAGGGAGTAGAGACATTAAGAAAACAGTGGATGGAACTGGATGTTTAAGAATAGCTTGTATTTCACATAGCAAGGTTTCACACTTGCCAGATTTGTACTTGTGTCACATGAGGGCGTGACAGTTCCTTTTAATCAGAAAAAAAAGCCAAATAAAATATAAACCATACATACATAACCAAGTAACAAGTGATAGGACAAGAAATGGCCTGAAGTTGCACCAGGGAATGTTTAGGTTGCACATTAGGAAAAAGTTCTGCACTGAAAGCTTTGTTAAGCATTGGAACAATCTGCCCTGGGAGGTGATGGAGTCCCCATCCCTAGAGACATTTAAGAGATATATAGATGAGGTGCTGAGTGACATGGTGTAGTGGTGGGGTTGGCAGTGTTAGGTTAATGGTTGGACTTGGTGGTCTTAAGGTCTCTTCCAGCCAAAAGTCTATACTTATTTGGATCTATATATTAGTGTTCTCTAAGAACTCAGTGTAAATTGGAGAGATTATTGTTTCTACAGTATTTGATAGACCTTTAAGCACTGGAGTAGTTACAGAAGACCAGAAGAGTCCTTAGGTACTTTAAAAAAAAAAAAAAAAAAAAAAAAAAAAGTTAAAAAATATGATGTTAGAATTTGAAATTATTAACTATTGAATAATTAGCCTGATACCAATTTTCATAAAAGCAGTGGAAGAAATACTGTAGAATTCTGTAAGTAATAAATAAATTTTAAAAAAAAGCACAAGTAAATAAATGAAATCTTCAAATGAATGAATAAATAAAGATGTTTCCTTAAATAAGTTTTATATTTCAGATTTTGAGTACAAGTTCAGTCAAGCTATGTAACTGTATAGATACACTACATTTTAGAAAGGTGTGTGTGCTTTCACTGCATGATGGATTAATGAAATTAGAATCCACAATATCAATAAAGCATATGCTTAGTGGAAGCAAATCATGGACCATAAGCTTAGAAGCTGAGAAGGTACCTAAAAAGGTACAAAAAGCTAAAGAGCTCTTTGACCAAGCCAAGAAAGGTGTAGCAAGATTCAGTGTCTGTCAGCAAAAGCCAAACACATTATAGAAATAAACTCTGCAGATTTTAAAGGGGTAGCAGACTAACTGTTGAAAGAAGCTACCCAAGGAGAGGATGACTTCAAACACAAAGTGGGTGCCCTGTCTGGAAGATGTGTTTTAAACAAGGAAGTTTTGGGAGCCAATGGAAAGGCTTCATGACCTGAAAATTGACCCAGATGTAACAGGTCTTTCTTGCCATGAAAGACAAGAGTAAGAAAACATCTTCTGACTATAACTATAACAAATTATTTCTTAATTAACTTTTTTTTTTTGTCATATTGAGACTATTCTCTTAAAGCAGGTGTAGCCTATCACTGTGAAGTTGCAGTCTGAGGTGGGGATTAGGAACTAATCACATGTGCTATGGTAACCATTCTCTGTCACTGTTCAGACTGATGGACAGTCCTCCATATCATCATTTGATGATCTGAAAGATAGCATGAATAATAACTACAGGAAGATCTGTATGGATATGCAATTTACAGAGAGTGCATTCACATTACATTGAAAAACAGAATTGATTTGCTGTCATTAAACTGCCCTCTTAAAAAATCCATCCTGGGGATTGGGAACTTCTGCTTTAATCAGCCCTTTTCTAGCTTTTTAAAGAGTTAAGTGTGATTCTACTGAAGTGAACGAACAAATTATTTTAAAAGGTCTAGGCCCAGGATTACTTTGTGTTTGCTCTGTTCTGTTCTGTTGTGCTTCAGCACAAACCTTAGAGTTCTGTGATGCTATCTAGCTAGGTTCTCTCTCACTCCCTCTGAAACCTGTATTTAAACTGATGGCTGCTGTAATTGAAAGGAGTGGAATTGTTTTTGGGACTCACTGCAAGTGCTTACTCATTTTGCTAAATACTCCTGTCATTATTAAATGATGAGTACCCTGTCATCACCTGATGTGTTTCAGGTCCAGAATAACGGTCAGCTTTTCCATCAAGTATTTGAACATGAGCAACGTGGCCTTGCTTGCAGTATTATTTTCGGCATCTCTTTCACGTTACAGGAACATCCATGCCTGTATCTAGCTAGTTTATTACACCAATCCCTATTGCTTACTTGGTTGGTTCTGGTGTGCAAACTTTCTACGGTTCCACGTGTCATGCATGAGGTGAGATCCCCCAGCTATTTGTGAAAACATGCTTGAAAGACATCTACAGAGGACTAAAAAATCTAAAAAAAGCTCTGCAAACACACCCTTTTAGACATAGAGAACCTGGACACAAGTTCAACTGATGACAAGGGACAAAGGACTCACTAACTTCACTTTTAAGGGTGCACCAGTGAAAACACCTCCAGCTTGCTCCCTCTGGCTCCATCCCATACCAAACACCGTTAGTGCCACCTGCCTACTAGAGCTGGAACTGCTTTTTTAAGACTGTCAAATGAGCAATTAGTTTGTAGCAAGACAAGTCACTTGAACTAGTTACCTGTAAATGGGGATAAGAATATTCACTTAGCAAATTTGCTAATATTTAATAAGATAAAAACACTGACTGAAATTCAAATAGTATTGCCCTTATTTTTTATTGTTATGAGTGCAGAAAGTTAGAAAATTAGAAGATTTGTTAAAATTGACAACAGAAAGGCTACACAGTGAGACTGATTAATTTGTGTTAATAGAGCAATACCATAGTGGAGGCTTAAGCCTAAGCCATTCTCTGTAGTGAGAAAGAAAATGACAGAATTATTATCTTTCACTCCAGTGAACAAACCCAGACAGTGATGATTTGCCTTGGATTATTGTGCTAAAACACGAAGTTTTAGCATAGGATGCTGAGCTGGAAGTCTCAGTCAGTCTTTGGCTGAGAAAGTAGGAGCAATCACAGGATATTTAATAGAGATAAATACCTTTACCATATTTATCACTCTGCTATCTGATTGCAAGAAGTCCTTTCCAGTAGTCTCACAAAGCTTATTCAAAGTTTATCACAATGGGTGAAGTTGTCCCTAAAGGGCAATCATGCACTTGGGGTGTATTTGTGTTCCTGTGCTTTAGACTTCCCTGGGAAGGATATTTTCTGAGATCTGCAGCCCCATGAACAATTAATCATTTTTACTCTAGGGCCATGTGGTAATGGAGTAACAAAATATTTTGTTTTACTGTGTACGGAGATTGTCTGGAGATGAGGAAAAGTGACAGAAAAGACACAGGAAGGCTTATTTTAAGTAAAAAAAATCTCCTTGCATCACATGGCATATGCTTCCACTACTTGTTCCATGTATTAAAAAAGAAAACTGATCAATGACTTTAGAGACTGGTATTGGTTCAGCAGCTTTCTTTTAGAGAAATTGTCACTAATCGTGTTGTGGGGTTTTTTTGTTTTGGTTTTGGTTTTGTGTGTTTTGCTTTGGTTTGGATTTTGTTTGTTGGGTTTTTTTTTGTTTGATTGGGGTTTTTTTGTTTGTTTGTTTGTTTTGTTTTGTTTTACTTTGTTTTTCCCTGCATGCTTGTTCCAAAGACAAGAAATATAGATTGAAGGCTAATGTGGTGGATGGGAGTGTGTGAGAACAGTGATACACGTGGCCAAATGATGTTGCTCTTGGCACACTGAGGACAGTTTTGCTAGCAAATTAGATGTACTTGATAGTAGAGAAAAAACTATGAAAAAAATGTTCTGAGCTACAACATTTAAGCATTCTAAATACAATATAATGGGAGGGTGATTTAGCTAAAACAGTTTAACTGGAGTCTTTCCAGTGCTTTGTTTCATATCTTCAAAGAACTTGATCAGTGAAATATGATTAGGAGAAAGTGCATGTTACCACCTATCCAAGCCTGCTCTCAAACCTGGCTCTAAATTTTAGGGATTAAGCTAGTTATCAACATGTAAAATAAGTCATAAACTGTTACGTGAGTATATTTGTCAATCCCTAAAGGAATTGTAACTTTAATTTCAACAAATAAGGGAAAAAGTACCAGTGTCCTTTTCCTGGACAAGAAGGTTGGCATCATGACTGTGGTAGGGGCTCTCTAGTTTGGGAAACCTACCTTGTGCATTTGCCAGAAGTTGCTTTTGGTGTCGGTTTGCCATCTATAAAATGAGGTGAAAGTCATTTCCTAACAACTAGGCTAAATACATTTGGATGTACTTTGCCATGAGGAAAAGGTGTGCAGAAAAGACACATTATTCTGGTGACAGCCATAGACAGCAGGTCTGCACAAAAGGCCCAGACACTCTGATGTATCAGTGCATTGCTGTGACATCAAGAGGGGGTCAGTCATGCTTCCAGTCCTTCATGTCAACTGGAACTGTAAGATAGCTCTGCTCTCTCTCAAATAAATGCAAATAATTATGGAATAATTGTGGAAAGAATTTTTATCACTCTTGCTGACACACCTGCTCTCCTGTATGTTAGAAAGCAAGACTATATGAAAATTAACACTACAAGCCTAACAGCTATTATATTGTTCAAGGACAAGGCCATAACTGTAGGAGTTTGGCTCTTTTGTCCTCCAGAAAAGAGGCACTTAGTGCCAGCAAAAGGACGTGGAAGCCTTTTGTATATATTTCACCTCACAGATCTCAGGGCATTCATTCCACATAGATATTCCTGCCAAAGTTTCAATGCTGACTCTCTTTTTAGGGGTACTGCCAGCCTGGTAGTCACTCTGTTGGTGATGCTGTTGTTGCACACAGTCTTTGGTGAAGGTTACCCTCCGAAATGAGTGCAGGCCTAGGGCAGCTGCTTGAGCTTTCTTGTAGTTTGGGAAGAAAATTATTCCCTGTCTCCCCAAAAAAGCAAACTGCCACAGGACTCAATTATTGACTGAAAAGATTGTTAATATAATCCCCAAAATCAAGTTTTACATATTTCACTTAAATTAAACCTTCAACCAGTGCCCTTTTGGATACATGGTCAGTGGTTGGTTGGAGTGAGCTGTGTACTCACACTTCAATTTAGGAAATAAATATGATTTTCCTGTCTAGCAGATTTTTCTGTCTAGCAAATTTTCCTGGCACCATATAAATGTCAAAATTTTGTTCCTTTATAAACAAGGTAAACCAATTAGAGATTACTATGATTTTATTGTATGGCTTTTAAACTTTCTGGCTCATTGCTAAACCAGTAGCCTTTACAATACAGTTCCAACTTACTTTCAATATATACAAATACCAGACCTTTGTTTCAGCTTTTCATGCATTTATCAGGATTCTAAAACTGAATTACTGTCGTGGATGAAAGCCAATGTGTTATTTATCATTTAGTCAGCTATAATTGAAAATAACAATTATTAATGTAAGCAAATACAACAAATACTTTGTGAGGTTTAGGATATATTTTACCCAGATAACAATAATGTCAGTAGTCACTGACAGCACATTACAAATACCAAAGACAGATGCAACTGAGAATGAAATTCACATCTTAATTATTGAGATATGATGATCCAAACAAAAATAATTACTCCCCAAAATAAACTTCTAGAAGTCTGCTGTAAGAATGGAAAGTCAGCTTGTCGTTGCCTGCCAGGAAACCACTTGTCCTCTCTACTGCAGCACCTGCTCAGTCTGCTCTTCGGCAGATCACTGAATTTAGGGCAATCAATCAGTGTAATTTTGCCTTCACAAGCACTATGAGCTTTCCTCATATGGGGTACTATTATATCAGAGAACAAATTTTTCAAGAGATAAAGGAAACCAGCAGCCATTATCTGTTGTAGGAAATAGACTAATGCAATACTCATTATAAACGTATACTTTCTAGTTCCATTTGCTTGACAATAACCTTCATAAGCTAAAATAAATCAGTACACTCAATTTCTCTTGCTATTCTTTGCCTCTGTGCTGCAGCAGTGCATCAGAGGTAAATCTCATGCTTCCTGGTGTTTCAAGCACTGCAGCAAAATGCTGAGTGTTGAGGAGTTTGTCCCTCCTGATGGAAAGACATCCCTAATGATCTATCCAAGGAGTAGAGCCTATTCACAAAGGTCAACACTGCTCAAGCATCTTACATCACAACTCTGCTGCTCTGTTTAAAAAGGATTTTAATATTTAAAACTGTCTAGAGCCATGACCTGAAGGTAATTCCGCACTTTCCTTTAGAAAGTCACCATCTTCAAAGTCTATCAGCTGTTATCTAGGTTCGTTTCTGTACTCTGCTGTTCCTTGCTGATTTGTTGAGGTTTCAGTTTCCTTTATATCACAGTGTATCTTTTCTTATACCTACTTCTATCACAGTATCTATCTTCTCTTCCCATCTAACATTATATATATCACAGTATACCTATCTTCCCTTATATCTACTTCTATCACGGTATCTATCTTTTCTTCCCATCCCACATCATATATTTACTATCTACATGGATTTCAAATTGATTATAAAAGAATTCAGGTGAGCTTCACAGCAGCATTGTGATCATTAAAACATAGCATGCTCCTGCTGGAATAATACATGTCTCTGAATCAAGACACAATTTGTTTTCTGTTTGACAAAACTGCTAGCATCACAACTTGACAAACAGGAATGAAGGAAGCACAATCTCTCTGTGCACAGGCTAGTCTGTAACATTGGCATTGTCAAAGATTACCTTTATTTCCCTCAAGTTGAATTTTGAAAATGACTCTAAAGGCTCCAGTCAAATTGTAACACCTTTTTGGGTCAACTGTGAGCCAACATAGCTTGCAGTAGGGCCAGGTATTAAAAGGGAAGGAAAAAGGAAATGGTAAAATTGAAGCGCCTATGGTTTTGATAAGAAGTCAAGTTGATTTTGATGGAGTATCAATCTGATATTTAGGGACGAGATTTGAAGAGAAACAAAATGCAAGGACTAAAGCAATCCTTTTTAGATCAAGGATTGCTATTTGCAACATGGTCAGGTGTGTTTAGCCTGTGATCATCATGAGAGCATTTTACATTGGGGCGAAATTCCTAAACATTATCTAAACATGAAGAAAAACTATGAAATAAGAAATATTGTTATATACCCCTGAAAAAAAAAAAAAAAAAAGGCTAGATTCAGCAATCCATGCCTTTATTGCAAAGTACATCAGTCTGGGTCCCCAGTCTCTCCAGTATACAGTCTGTTCCTGTAAACCAGGAACCATTTCAAGACTGACATTTCCCTCGAGTAGTGTTTAAACTAGGTTCTCTCTATAAGAAGAAGATAAAAAAGCCAACAAAAGTTTATCTATAATGTGTATGTGTAGCTTATATAGAGACAGACATTTGGCAGTAAGACAGGCTTTATGCCCTTGCATAAAGTGAGTCAGAAAAACTGAGCTCCAGGGATCTCCATCTATGCACTACGTGGAAAAGAATAGAACAGAAATGTTCATCATAATTTGAGTTTTATGACAGCAAAGAACTCATTAAAAATAACTATTTGTTATACGGTTAGGTAAAATTTGTCTCCAAGGCTGACAATGTAGAACACACTTGGAATGGTAGGATGCTTACAAAGCTGCTGCAGTGCCTCCAGAGCTCGGACCGAACAGGCTATGTGTTTCTTTGGTCATTCAGAAGGCTATTGCTGCCATCGTCTTCTTACTACTGCAGGTTTTGTAGCTGTGCAAAGATAGATGGCAACGTGCTATTTTGAACTCTTTCTGAAACTGTGGGTCTCAAATCTCAAACTGGCAGTCTGATTTATTTTTCACTACACCATTCCTGCTGACACTGCAAAATGCATTGCACAACTGCCTTCAAATCCTGCCAGGACAGTCTTCAGCACTGCCTGTCTCCACTCCATCGAACATAGGTCACCTCTGGAACATATTTACTGGGATAGAGGCTGGCTGATCACATGGATGTCTCAATTTGGGGTTAAAAAGCCCCCAAACAGCCTGTGCAAAACAAAGCTGTAACCAGGAAGGCTTGTATTACGCTGTTGTATGGGACATGCCCCAGCTATAAAGGAGGGAAGCAAAGCAGTGAAAACAGTACATGAATGTGTAGGGGCATAAAACTGGGAATCAGTTTCTATTTTTATGTCAAATGCTGATCAGGCTGTCAATCACTGCAAAACAGCAGTGATACGGTATCTCAGAGCGTAACACGAGCAGCATTTGCTATGACTCAAAACCAGGCCTGTGATCAGCTGTCCTACAGCAACGAATGGCTTTCTGAAAATACAAGAACCCCTCACTATGGATATTTCACCAAAAAAATGTCACGTAGCAGATGAGGAAAAAATGAAACCATTGGCTAATAGCAGAAGCAATGTGGGAGGTAATAAAATTACAACCCTGGAAGTACAAACTTTTTTCCAACCGCTTCCTGACTGCCCAGATAAAATTCACAGAACAGGAACACCTCTTATTGGTACACCACAGTATGAAGACTACGCATAACCTAAAAATAATTGGGTATTTCACTTTATTTGGACTGCCTGAACTCTCTTGACAAGAAAAGAAATGCCACAGATCCATGTCATGAAGAGATTTATTTTCTGCTGATTTGAGATTTTATTTTTTTTCTTGGATGAGTGCCCTTCGAATTTCCTAAACAATGCATTGGCTATAAAAGAGGACAGAGGATTAACGATAGCGAGATACCAAAGAGATAAAAATGATGTAATTAAAATAAGATTTTATTTTCTAAAAGGAATATTTAAGGCATGATTCTCTTCTTCAAGGAATTAATTTATTCTTTCCAATCAAAAGGGTAATATTGAATAAGCTGGCAAAACATTAGATCCAGATCAGACAAATCCAGCTAGAAAATTAGATATTTAAATAATATATACAGAAATGCATGAACTGTAAAATCTCCAGAATGGAGGAATATTCAGCTAAGATTTCACTGGAAGATGAGAAATGGTATTTGAATTAATAAAGAAGCTGCAGTCTTTAGTGTGCTGAAGCATGCGCGCTTTCTAGAAATTGGTTTCCTTCTACAGTCAGTTTGTTATCATTGCCTTTGAATATTTTGTTTAGTTTATATCTATTTATATATAGCCATGTAAAAATCAGCCTCTATCAGACTTTAGGATTAATATGTTAAGTATGTTTTAGTCACAAAGTGCACATATGTTAAAATATTATGGTTGGAGAAGCTGAATCTTTGCTGTCCTAAGCTGCTGAATCATTTGCAGTATGAATAAGAGAATGATATGAGAGAATTAATATTAGAAGAAAGAACTCCCAAGACCTGAGGAATTCAAGAAAAAGGCTCTCCATAAAATGGGCAGAGGTTTTTTTTTTTTTCTCTAAAAAGAAGGTTGTAAAGATGTGGATTTATTCCTGTTGTATTTAAATGAAGTATTTATGAACTAGCCACTGTACTGCAGGTTAAATAGAGTTTTACTATGGCATCTAAATCTATGTATCAGTAACAGCGACTGTCGGTGGCATAACACTACTACTAATATGTAAGATTTAATATCAGAATGAGCAACCAAATTGCAACATGAGTAGCCATCAGTGATACCAACTATGCTGTAGAATACCTCTGAATCTAATTCAGGAAGCTATTTAAAAACAATGCTATCCCTGCTACTGTATTATAGTATACTATCCCTAATACTATACAATACTATATTCTTGAAACTGATAAAAATTTTGTAAAACATATTATTCAAATAAGATTCAATTTTTTTAAGACAAAAAAAAAAAAAGACATAACAGAGCCATTTCAAAGTCTTCATCAAATACCACACCAACAAAGAGACTTTCCACTGCACAATCAAGAGCGTCTTTCACCATTCATGCCTTTTCAGATGAATTTAGATCATCCCTGGGGCCTGGTGAAAAATTTTAGCTGTTATAGTAGGTGTCTCCATTGAAGACTTTTGAGGGTCCAGACAGTTTCTGTCTTTCCCTCCCAAAATCATTCTGTTATTTCTGATTCAGAAAACAATCCAAAATATTAAATTAAAACAGTGTGTCTCATTTCTCTATCTATATAAAGCCCTACTCGTTTAACTAGACCTCCTGTGATCTAGTTAGTGGCTAGTGAACAATGCCTTCAAAAAGGAGTAAGATCCAGATTTCCCTCCCTTGGTGACTGACTGACATGTTTCAGCTTGAAATTGTGTCAATCTGAAACTTATCTGAAATATGTTTCACACTATGTGAACGAGCATATGAAAAACATAGGTGGTTCAAAAATCTAAATACAGTGCATGGTTGTAGCACATTACTGATTGTCTGAGATGCAAAAAGCAACAGGTTTGGGGTGACTGATTCCCAGTGTCTTCCTCTTCAGTACACCCATGTGTATGTGTATGTGTATGTGTATAATCAGGGACAAACAGTCCATGTTGAGTGGTATCACAGCTCTATTGCTGTGGCAATTTTTAAGTGAGGACACTGCTGCAGCTAAAACACCTGTTACTAGCTACAGCACAAATGTAGCTGAAGCCACTGGAAATTACATGAGCAATCTTCTGAATGAGTTCTGTCTCCATGGCAAACAATAGTGTATTAATTGTTTCCTGAAATATGCAGATGGAGGACATATTACTGTACCCATCAGAAAGAGTTTATTTAAAGAGAGTGTAGAGAGAGCTTTAAAATTTCCTGGGCATTTAAATATAAGACATCATTCAGGTTTTGGTTCTGCAATTTAAATAATAAGCATTTCCATTAAAAGAAATGCATGCAAGGTAATCTACAGTCAAAGGTCTGGCTTAACAGGAAATTATGTTCCCATAATTTCTTTCTTTCTTTTTTTTTTTTTTTTTTTTAATTTTTATTATTTAGTGAGAGTGGGAGTTAAGCAAATTATCCATCATGAATAATTTAGCTTATGGGTTTATAGTTCTCTACAAACACATATACATATATACAAAAAGATTATCTATCTTCACATATATTCATTACTTAATACTGTTTGAGGAACATGTTTATTTCGCTATGTCTTGATTATGTGTATGCAGAACAGACTTTTTGCTTGTGCAAAGAACAGCATCATAATATAGACTTATTTTACATCCTGTGTAAGGTCTACTTAAGGCTGTGGAGTAGAACAGAGTTTAGTAGTGTAAAAATTTTGTCTTGAGCCTTTTGAGCTGTTGAGGGAGAGGGTTGACTTGGTCCCAGTGACCTTCCAAAACAAGGGACACAAGTCACTTCTCTTGTCTGTCTGACAGTAACTCCAAAATGGACCACAGACTCAGACGGACACAATCTCTTGGAGAAATTATCATTAATTTGACCAAAGATGAGAGTTTTAATTGAAATATTTTTGCCAAGCTGGGAGTTGTTTTGGTCTGACTATTTAGCCCACTGCCTTCATTTTCTGAAGTGAAGCAAGTGTCAAATAAAAACTGAGGTTCTTTTCAATTGTCAAACAATGAGTGAGTTTTTAATTAGACATAATTTCTTTACCTGTCCTTAGAAGGAATGGCATGGAGATAATCTGCCCCCTCAAAGAAAATAATCTGTCCAGAATGGGTATTTCTACAGCTGTTTCTGATCAAAATATGGGTGCATATTCACATTACTTTTGAATGTTTTCTACCTGGAGCTGTGGCCAGAGATTTTCCATTTTAGGTAAAATAACATGAAATATAAAGTCTTGTGCCTCGGCCTAGTAAAGACTACTTTTTTGTCAGTTCTGTCTTTCTAGTAGGTCTTTGGCTTTCAATTTTCAGATTGTGTAAGACTTTGATTTATGATTTACAAACCCTGAAGGTGCTCTTGGCTCTCTGATTTTGTTGTCTATGCCATTAAAATTTTATAGTGCCAACAGGAGGTTTTAGTGATACCCTTAGTGATCTTGTCATGTTCAGTTCCCTCTTTGACCCTTTAAAGCACCTGCATTTGAAATAAATTTGTTCTGGATATTACAGGTGAAATATTTCCTCTCTTCCTGTTGTAGGGAAAAGTATAAGAAAGACATGCCACCTTAATAAAATACAGAATTTAGGAAAAGGTCACTCTAATTACTGAAGTTTAAGTTTTCATTTTGTTCCATTACTTTTAAATAGTGTTATCACATGGTTTTGAATGTCAGATAAGACTTGTGCAAATACTCTGTTCAAAATGGCACTAACTAAATTGAATGTCTTCACAGTCTCCTTTTTTTTTTTTCTGTTTTGCTTTTTTTTTTCAGAGCCAATAGATGCACACTTTGGAAAGAACTGAAAAGCAATGGAATTATTTTCTCTGCAAGATTCTGTAGAGCAATTTATATGAAACAATTTTCTGACACATCTTAAAGCACAAAGGCAAAGAACTTTATCATTTAGGAACTAGGAGACTTGCGTCCTGTTACAGGCTAGCATGCATACTAGAAGAGCATGAGGAAAAAAAAAAAAAGTTAGTTGGCCTTCTGGAGCTATTGAATGTCCACAGAAGATTTGAAGACTAGTAATCAGTGAAGTACTTTTACAGAGAATAGTGCAACAAATGAATGGGCAGCCACCAGCTACAAAGTACGAGATAGGGACTGAAAAATGAAGAATGACCTCAAGGGTGGGAATGAAAAGTTGGTGGGAGGAGATGACTCCAGGTAATTTTTGAAGAGCAGAAGTCCTGGCTATACTCATGACTATTGAGATTACTGTAGCATCTAATTCAGTCCATCTTTTCTGGTGTCTACCTTTTGCCTCACTGGTTCTGTCAACTGGCCAATGCCGCATCAGCTTAATCCCACAATATTCTGAAAAATGGAAAGAAGATGCAGCATGGATGCTGTGAGGTTAACTGCCCCAGTGGATATTCTTGTCTTCTATTCTTCATTTCAGTTCTCAAACAGAAGATAAAATTCACTTGGGCTGCCCTAATTTCTGTCTCAAAAGTTATTGGGGTGGAAGTGGCAGTTCAAAGTGTTTATGGTGTCTCCTCAGATGGGAGGCCTGTAGATGGGAAATATCCTTTCTGAATAAGGCTTTTAGGTAGGATTTCTCAGAGAAACTAGATAGGTCAAAAATTCAGAGATCTGAAAGAAAAAAAACAAACAACTGACTTTTACTTTTCTTCTGTGGAACATTTCCACCATTACCAGAAATGCTTTAAGGAGTGAGATATGGACAGATAGAGAGATCTGAGATGAGAGAAATGGGCAATATTAAATTCCAGAGGATTTTCAACGAGGCTGATGATATTATACCAGTGGAGGAAAAGGATAATTGTCCAGATATTATATTTTTGTATGATAATTCTTGTGCTACTCACGCAGTGGAAAGCACATCTTCAATATTCAACTGCTACTGCAGCAGTAGGGTTCCTGATCACACATATGCATTCTCCCTGGGATTACAGTACTGAATCTTAACGGTGGTGCTTGGAAATGAAGTGGCAGACAGGTACTTTGAAGTAAGTTAGTGCATGAATTTACTGCATGCCAGCTATTTGCTGCTCATTATCAGTGAAAGTAGGCTACGGTACTCTGCACTCAGATTATCTGTCTACACTGCAAAATGAAGGAGAATCACAAAGCAAGCTCAAGCTGTGAAGCCCTAACTGCCACACTGCTAATGTATGTATATAACAAGGTGCTAAACTCATTATGATCATGATGTAGTAGTAGGTGTGTGTCAAAATTGTGTAGAAGAACACTTTTAGATTATTCATGATCTATTTACACTTCTGCCTCATCTTCTAGTATCAAAATTTAAGAGCTGAGCGAAGTACCTTACAATATCAGAGAACTAATTCTAAACTGGTATTTGGTTTGATGATTTCTTTGATTAACATTAACTTCATATCAGGTTATATCAATATCAAGCAGTGCCAGTGATGACAATGACTTCCTTTACAGAAGTTCTCATGAAGGCAATTAAAATTCTCTTTTCAGTAATGGTAAATATTCTCAAAGAGAGTCATGCCAAAGAATGAACGACTTATCTAAGTGATAAACCTCTGCAGTTCTGTGAAAACATGGACATTGAAGCTGATTTTGAAAGCATATGATGTTTGTGGTTAGGATGAATTACATTGTAGGTCATTTCTGTTATTCAGCTGGAAGTGTTGATGTATCAAACTGCCAGGCTTGTTCTATGGAAAAGAAACTATCTTATTTAGTAGTAAAGAATGATTTCCTTTCAGAAAAATTGCCATTGTCCCTGCTGTTAGTTCAAAGGATTTTGAGCTTTTTGCCTATTATTCAGCATGTATTTTTGAAGAGATGCCATGCAAGACAAAAGCAGTTCCCATTTCTATACCTTACTTAACTCATGTAAGCAGTGTCATTTATCTACTTCTTTTTGTGAGGTTTTTCCATGTTCCTCCTTTGCACACTTGAAACTAATTACTTGGCTAGATGTAAGCTGGTCTTACATTCTATCAGTCCAAAGCAGTGAATGTCACAGTGAATCTGGAGAAATGTCTCCTGACAAGTTTTTATTTTCACCACACACCCCAGTAAAGAAACAGTGAAACTCCAGCCAGGGAACAATAAAAACCCCTTTCATTGACATAAGGAAGATAACATATCCAGAAATGGACCTTCTACCTCTTCTTCTTGAGGAAATTGCCTTTTGAGAAAGAAACCTAGGCTACTGGCATTGATTTCCAGGATCTGTCTTTAGCTGTAGAATGATGGAAGCTTTTGTAAGAGAGAAGGCAGACCCAAAAGGTATTTCCCTTTTTACTACTCCTACTGGAAGTACCTGAAGAGCTCTAGGGTAAGACATAAATGGAGCCTACAGAGATCAGCTGCATGTACTACTGTCAGTTCTGAACCTGATAATCTGTGTTATGGATGACTTGTATTATGTTCATTGTTTCCAAGTGGATATTTAAGTATTTTTAAAATTATATAATTTGATTTGGAGGGATACGAGGATGATTAAGGGACAGGAGCATCTCTCTTATGAAGAAAGGCTGAGAGACCTGGGGCTGTTTAGCCTGGAGAAGAAAAGACTGAGAGAGGATCTTATTAATGTCTACAAATATCTGGAGGGTGGGTGTCAAGTAAAAGGGGACAGTCTCTTTTCAGTCTCTTTTCAGTTGTGCCCTGTGATAGGACAAGAGGTAATGGTCACAAACTGGAACACAGGAAGTTCCACCTCAACATGAAGAAAACTTCTTCACTGTGAGAGTGACAGAGCCCTGGAACAGGCTGCCCAGAGACGTTGTAGAGTCTCCTTCTCTAGTGATTTTCAAAACTTGCCTGCATCTGTTCCTGTGTGGCCTGCCCTAGGTGATCCTGCTCTGGCAGGGGGGTTGGACTCAATGATCTCCAGGTGTTCCTTCCAACCTCTACTATTATATGATTCTATGATTCCTTTGATTTGATACTCACTTTTAATTGCTCGTCAGGTTGCCACAGACTCCACATACCATACTCCTCCATGAGAGGAATATAAATTGTAAGTTCTCAGGTATGTAAAACTTCTCATATTATGTAACAAAAATCAGATTATATTTACTGACCTCTGCAATTTTTTTCTTTTTATATGTCTTTATTCTGAAGTAAGTCCTATGACCAAGCTTCTGACATTAACAGGCAGAACACTGATATTGTTCTGTTACCAACCTTCATTTCTCATTTGGTAGGATTTAACAGAAACAGTCAGAGCAGACATAAAACTCTATTTTCAACCACATATATGAATGTAAATGAGGCAAATGTGAGGTGTTGTGGGTTTAGATCTAAAGGAATAGGATTGGGTTGATAACTGGTTTTATTTGGACCTCCTGGATGGTTATCAAACCTTTCAGTCACTGCCAATATTGAAACAAGTGTCCTGGACATGAAAGGTTCTATCATGGACCCTCTGAGATGCCCAGTTCTTGCAGCCACTTTATTCTCCATAAATAAAAAAAAAAATATTTTAGAATGCATTTAAATACAGCAAAGAAACTGGTACTTGGGCATAGGGTTATGTTGATTTTGTAGTGCTCTGAACCAGCTTAAAAATTCAGCTCAGAAAGAACCAATGCAAAGATTAAACCTTCTATCCATGTCACAGTTTCATTTATCAGGTTACATGCTTATGTTGCTAGTTTACCTGCCAACTCAGCAATTCAAAGGAGTAAGAAGTGGCTTCTTTGCAGAGCTCTGTCTGCATTCAGGGAATTTTAAAAGAGTGTAGTGCAAACAGTATTTCTTCCTTCATCTTTCATTTTGTGTTTCTTCCATTTTATCTTTTCACACCATAGTGTACCATGCCTTGTTTTCTTCTGTGTTTTAGGAGTTGACCTTTTCTTTCCCTTCACTCTATTTTCTCCCTTATGTCTTTTCTCTGTTGTATGCCAATCTCCATTTTCTCTTTCACACTCCTTGCTCAGCCTCTCCCAAAGATTACCTGATTAGAATAGCTGGAGAAGTGCCATTTTTAGCTGGATCCAAACAATCATTCAGAAAAGTTAAGTTTATTTACAGGTCTGAGCTCTGGAGGCAGTACTGCCATATTGGTAGTTTCTTAGACACAGGAACTTTTACAGAAAGCTGTCATATCAAAGGAAACAGAACCTCTCTGGCAATCAGTCCATTAGAGGAGATGGACACAGCAACACCCTTCAGGTGGTATTTTTTCTTACAGTCACCTGGCAAGAAAAATCCAAGCCCCATTTGACAGACTGAGAGAGTTGGAGTTGTTCAGTCTGGAGAAGAGAAGGCTCCGGGGAGACCTTACTGTGGCCTTCCAGTATCTGAAGGGGGCTACAAGAAAGCTGGGGAG